>VOPJ01015926.1:16111-53053 GCA_014673585.1 Semibalanus balanoides | reverse complement strand
TTGTGAAAATGGGGACCAAAATCGATGTAACAAGTCTTTTTTTAAGGTCCGTGGAACAAGTTCTGAGTGTCTTTTTTGCATTTTAGGGAAAGTGCATTTTGTAGTACACCCCTACCGATGAGCGGTTTTACACCGACCGGGTGGACAGGTTAGGTAAGGCAAAATGTTTCAAAGCTTAAGCACTGATCCACCTATACCTTTCTGCTTTTGACATTGGATATCGAATTTCGATTCGATTCCTGAAGTTTTCAGCCCTTGCCATATGATCGCCCTCTGCTCTGTCGATAATCGATACTGTCTGGTTATAAATGCCTTCCGAGGGATTCATTCCACCGTGCTGTACCGATAGTGCCTATGAATGAAAACAAATCATATGCAATCGTGCACCAAGTTTCCGTCACCTTTCTTCCCCTCATTCTCAGGCGACGCGGCAGTGTCGGATCTCGCGGACACGACACATGACAAATGACACACAGACGCAGTGTAATGACATATCGCTGGCCTGCAGTCGGCCGGACAGCCAATCACCACTGGCACGCTGCATTGTCAGCGGCCGCTTCACTGACAATCAGGGGCTTGGCTGACTTACCACTGGCAATGGTGTGCTTACTTGTTGGATTCACGGTATCCACAGGAAAAAATCAAGGCGCATCTCAAAATCCACAAAAATCCGCAATCCCCATGCTCATGCATCCCCATGCAACCCCACTCATACCACAAACTGTAACAAACTGGGGGTGTCCTCACCCTGCGTCCTAAGATGTCAGCTTGTGACTACTGCGCACAAGGGAATCGGGAGCGTTTTTTCGTGACCCCTGCTGCCGATATCGTACTGCCCGCGTCACCACCACTCCCCCCATGACAAACGTCAAGAGCAGCGTCTCGAGCACGACGTCACTGTGGCGTCATGCTGTCGGCTGCTGTTGCCGGGCGGCGAGAGAAGCGCGGCCGTTGCGCCATGACTGTCGCCGCCGCCTCAGCGCGACCCAGCTGCGTCCTGGCGCCAAGAAAGTCACTCGGTTTCGGCCGCGTCGTGTTGTCTGGCGTCGGCGCTGTATGGAGACGTGTCGGAATCGGTTTTACGGCGTCAGGACGGCGGTCTACCGACATTCTGGACCGCGCCTTTCGCTGCTGCCAGCGAAAGTGGTCCTAGTGCTGCTGCTCGGCGCCGCGCGCGCTTCTGGGTGACGATCAGGGGCAGGGAGGGAGCGGAGATCTTTGTGATGGTGGAAGAGCGCTTAATATGCGCACGACGGGGGGGGGGGTCTGCGCTAACCACGAACGGCTGGTGGTGAGGTAGGGGGTGGGAGTGATTTCAGCCCTCTTATATAAAAAACGCGACGTTACGACAAACGGAAAACAGAGGCAAGCTCTATCGAAAGTATATATATTTTTTTACATCAGGTCAATATGGAGGTCACAAGAGGTAATCAAAGGTAAGATTTGACAGTTTTAGGACTTCGCTCCAGAAACCCCCAAATATCTCTGGAACTCTGATAGCTAGGGGCAAAAGATGGAATGCTTTTCAAAGTTGAAATCCATCAGTTGTCCTCAATTTTTATATCAGGTCAACAGCTTAGGCTCCAGAGGTCATCATAGGTAAAACGCAATTTTTGGCAAAGCTGTTTTTCGCAAATAACGTTTTATCTACTAAAGATAGGGCAACGTTTTTTGACGCTTTCGTGTTTGTCTCGTCAAGGCGCTTTGAACCATATCTATGTTGACCCGGTTTGGTCAACTTAGGAATTTGACCTCAGGTCAAGGTCAAGTGGTGACTGGTGACGAAGCCAGGGCTGTGCGTTGTCACGCACTGCTCCTAAGCCCGACAACACAGAAATCACAAAATTTAATACGATATTTTTACGACACAAACGTTTTCTGTACAAATTTGCAGTCACGTCGACTGAGTAGTTGCGAAGAAATTAGCTTCTAAAAACCATAGCCACCGTTGGGCCGCCCATAAATAACTACGTAGATGATCCTCCCTTGTTGACGAAAGACCGCGCTCCGCTCAGTAATCACATTCCCTCATTGAATACAAATGTTAGTAAATCAAATCCCCGACACACCTGCTGGTAATCCGCTTATTATTTCAATGTCATGGTCGGATGCCGCTCTGATCACTTCCCTGCCACCACACCCGATGCCTGACCAGATGATAACTTTCACCACTTTAAGCCGGTGCCGGCCGTTTTGGACTCGACGGCGCGGGATTTCATGTCGGCATCTGCCAATCTGTTCCGGTGCCCCCCCCCTGTGATCGACCGTTGGTCCGTTCCGTGTTCCTTGTTCCGTGTTGGGGGGCGGGGGGTGACAACCCCCGTCGATGACCGCTCCTGGCGGGTGTGACGCCCTTCCCGAACGGGCCGGCGGTGACCGCAGCGCGCCGCGTCTTCCTGGCAGCGGTCGCGGGAGCGGCGGAGAGTCCTCGTCTTCCGCCCGCCGCGGTCGGCACCGCTGCATGCTGGCGTCACGCGATCTCGGGTCCCCCGCCTGATCTGCGGTCAACCGGACACACTGGAGAGATTTGCGGCCAGTTTTTCGCTGTCGGCGCGGCGGGGAGTATTTGCCCTGCCGGGGAGCATCGGTCGGGGGCGAAAAGCTGCCGGCCGGCTGCTGCTTGCGCGGTGGTTGTGCGGTGTGTCGCGGTGAGTGGCCCCCGCGCCTGCGGTCGGCAAGGGATGCTGTGTTGTTGACTTATCGGCGCTGTCCGCACACTTTTCGTTGTCGGGAGTTAGCTCATTGTAGCGGGATCCGGGGTTTGTAAAGCCGCCGCCGCGCTGAGGCGATGGCATGCGCTGCGCTTCAAACGCATGTGCTGCCATCTATAATTAACACGATGGTGTTCGACGCTCCGGTCGTGGGAACCGCGCCTTAGTTTGCCACTTTTAAGCTGGATAATTATACCCTATTAACTTTCTTAATGTTGGTCTTGTCTCAATCCTGACATTGACATTGTTCAGACTCGTTTTCCAGCCCGGTTTTTCGCTGGTAGCCGATGCAAGGCACCAGCTTAGTGCATTCCGACCGGCATGTCGTGACCGGTGGCGCCGGAACCTCATGTCCGACACATTATCGTCTCTGCCGGTGTTTTACATTGCCTGGTCATGACCGACCGGCCGTGTGGTCATGACCGACCGGCCATGTGGTCAGTGGCTGGGAATCATGAGTCCCGCTTACTGGTCTAAGTTTAGACAGAAGCTCGGTGTGTCAGTTGTTCCAGGGTGGTTTCGCCGTCTTGCAGGAGATGGCGGTGGCTTTGACGGTTATCAGAGGTTCACGTCTCTGCCCCGGTGTTCGTCTCCGGTGGGCTTTCCGACTCTCCTCCGCTGTTTTGTTATGTTGTATTTGTTTTGTTCAATTGCATTCCATGATTTAAAACTTGCTCTGGAGGGGGATCTGTCCACCCTCCTGTTTTTGTGTGTGCTTGTGTGTGAACATCTTCTGGATATTACCGGTCGATATGCATCGTTCTTGGTGTACCTGCTAAAAAGTAAACGGCTCCTCTTTTGAAGTAACACAAATCAAAATAGGCTGAAAACCTTTTGAGTTATAGGCCAACAAAGTAAAAAACAACAACTTACAATTTATCGCAAATGAACGTAATTAAATGCTGATGTGTAAATGATCTGAAGTAAAATGCAACTTTGATCACCCCTATTGTATCACTAGACTTTCCAACAAATTTTCTTAGTCCATTTTGGAGGTATATACAATATAGGGGAGAGTGCCCACCAGCGAACATGGTGCCTTACCAGAACAGGTGCCCCTCCAGCCAAATTAGTAATGTGATAATTTCATCGATGTCGGTGGTGGTAGCTGACACAAAGCGATGATGTTTAAAGTTGTTAACATCAATGGCTAATTTCATTTGATTCTGTCAGGATGCAAACAGTTATTTTTTGCGTTTGCCGTTTTATTTTCGATTCGTGGTTTTTGCTTCCAGAAACGTTATATTTGTATATTTAGTGAATTTAACTTCAGTGACACCTTTTGCGGTGTCCATTGAATGATGTGAATGTCACAGTTTGCAAACAGCCCGGTTTTAATATGTTCTCCCTCAATTTGATTTTTATCATATATTTGAATGCCACCAGTGAACAGGGGTGGCGCCCACCAGTGAACCAGCCTGATTCACTGGTGGATCTTCTTTCCGGAAACCCAACTTTTCAACTGTGAAATGCAATGATATAATTAGTTAGGCTGATAAACTCCACAAAGGGCCTCCACGGCCAGGACCAAGGAAATCCTCACGTTTTATGAGGACCCTCTCTCGTAACAGCATTCAATGCTAGTGCTTCTGTGCTGTGCCGAAACGTTCCAAAGACAACACTTTCCAGAATAATGTTGATTTTATACTACTAGGTTAACGTTATTTTTTGTATTACTGGACATCTGAAATTGTTGGACGTGTGTGAATACATTTTGGAAGATAAAGTTTCCTGAACTTGACATATATTGGTTATAATTATTGTTTTATTATTGTCGAGTGTCACAGGTATATCAATTGTCGTGTGTCAATGGATTGTCAACAAACATCAAGTGAGCATCAGAAGTAGACCCCACCGCCTACCTTTTCATGGTGGAGGTCCCCTGTTCACTGGTTGAGTCCCCCTGTTCACTGGTGGAACCCCCCTGTTCACTGATGGATACCCATGCCCACCAGTGAACAGTTAGGTCCAACAAATGAAATTGGTTAATAACTTAAATTTTATTGAGTTAAATTAATTTGTTAGTGGCTATTCCTTAGCATTTAAGTAAGTAATTTCTAGACGAAGTTTCAGATTTCCAGGACAAAACACAAAGCCATTAGACCGATTTTTCAAAAGGGGTGTCCGCTGGTGGGCACTCTCCCCTACATGTAATCACTGCTTTCCATAACAATGTCAAGCCAAGAAGCGCATAACAAGCAACATTCAGCATATTTGACTTTATTTGACCTTGAAGATATTAATCTAGGCTCACGAAATATGCACAAAACTAGTTTCCGTAGGACCTCCCTATCCTACAAAATTCGTTATTGTAACTTATGGGGCCGAGATCTTGAGGGGCTGATTCCCCTCCCCTAAGTGCGTGTATTTCCCAGAGGCCCTCCAGGGCGCGTGTTAATAACATTGAACTCCTTAGGGTCGATTAAGCACTGATGTGAATACATGCGTATCTACACCTTAAGCAAAGTTTCATATTCTTCTTTTACGAAGGAACCTTAAGTTATGAATCTGCATCGGATTTAAAATGTTTTGTTACAGCATAAGCATGCATTTTTTGCTTTCTTTTATTGGTCCATTCGATTTGTATGACTTAAAATATAATCGGTGCTGAAGTTGTATCTGCTGCGAAACCGACCGTGTGGACCGTTATTATTGCATCTCTGATAAGGGCAGCGTCGCTTATGCTAATCTGAAATGTAATAACGGAACAAAATGTTCCAATGAGGGATATGGCTGGCTTGATAACTACAAGAGATCCATCCATATATTGACTGTTACAAGCCAATGTTTTACGATCTCTGGTTTCCAAAGTTGTTGTACTTTAATTTTTAATTTTTAACCAGGGTGTAACTCTAACTGAGCTGTCACAAGGCGGAACTTTATGAAATCGGCCTGGGGGGGGGGCTAATGTTAATTTTGATAGACTTAAACTCATCTTACCATGCAACGCCATAGGCATAATATTAAATTTACATTATGGGGGGGGGGGGGGGGTCGGCCCTTCCCAAGAGATATAAAGTTCCATCCCTGTGAGCTGTATCATTTGTTTTCCTTTGTGTAGTTTGTTGTAAGTACTGCTGATGTTTGTTTAGGATATGACGTGCGTTCCTAGTGCTTTGTCTGATGTCATGTTAGCCGCAGAATGGGCGGGTTTATGGTAGCAGTTACGTTTTTATACCGCTTTTTGTCCCTGTAGCACCGCGTACGGTAGTGGCCCATTCACTCTATCGAGTATTCCTGAATCGCCGCGACCCTGCTGGACGGGACCCCCCCCCCGATCGGGACCAGAGATGGCTGCCGCCCCTCCCCTCCCACCCTTGGCCCATGTGGGGGCAGTCCTTGGCTGCGGCCGGCGGGCGTCGGGCCCGAAATCCTCACCTCTCCCATCTGTCGGGGGAGGTGGGGGGGGGGACTGTGCGCGCAGTTGCCAGGCGGTGGTAGACCGCGAAGGACCAGCGGCTATTGCATCAGCCACCAGGTACGCCTATGGCAGGGTCACCGCCACGACCTCCCCTGCCACCCCTCCCCACACCCTGACACCCCTCCCTGCTCCCGACACTCCGGCCGGGACCTCGTCTGAGGTCAGAGGTCACCCGCGACTCGTATGCCACCGGCGGCCCACCTGACCGCTCGCCCGCGGCCGATACGCACACGTACGGGGGGAGGGGGCGCCTGCCCCTGTGCCGCCGGCCGCACGCACGGCTGGGTGGCGAGGGAGGACTGCATGTGGGTCAATGCCAAACGGTGGCGGCAGTGCGCGAGTCGGCGGTCCTGCGGGCTGACCCTGGCGGGATGACTGGCCAGCTCGCCCGCCGCCGCGCCGTCCGCCGTGGTGTCTGGCCCGGGAGGGGAGGCTGGGACCTCCGAAGATGGAGATATCACTTCAGCCAGGGCCGGCGCCGCCAGCAGCGCCGGTCCGGTCCGGAGATAGGGAAGTGAAATGGGCTCCTGTGGGGCGCGTGTGAAGGACTGGTGGTTCAGATGTTATGATCGCCGGATCAGGAGAAAACAGACTCGCCGCAGGGACGATTGACAAAAAATTGCGGCCGAATCTTTATTTATTTATTTATTTTCTTTATTTATTTATTTACCGTTATAAAGAGGTTCTGATTAAATTAGGTGTGGGTACTCACATCGGTCATGTGGATTTGTTGACACTGGTCTATAGAGCATATTTTTATGAATTTAGCCATTACTTTATTTATCCCAGATAGATTCACTCATGTTGCTAAGATGCTCCAAATTCACCAAGATCAGTATGGCATCGACGGAACTTAATTTATCGGATAATTCGCCTAGAGAGGCTTTCACTACTAGAAGCATTGCCGCTTATATTACAACGCTAGCAATATAGTCGTTAGCGCTGGCCAATATAAATGTAAAACAAGCTCGTGAACGCTGCTGAGAGCAGCTGTCGAACAGAGCCTCGATAACTGTAAACAAACCCATACATTGTTCATATATGTTTGTTTAATTCGTCTTTAGGTGCGCCATTCTAGGTAACATCTTCTTTACCTCTGTTTAATAGTGGACGATCGTTCTATGAGTTTATCAAATCAAAACAATTTGCAAAACATAATATAAGTAAAAAATTCAACTGAAGGGACTCTGTACGTTAATTTTATCGTATCCAATAATCAAACCAATAGCTTCCTACCGTAAGCAAAATATATTTGACATTCCAAAAGTGTAGGCATACCTCCTTTAATGAAAACAAGGTTTAACTAAAGTCGTTTGTGATCGAAGCACCGGTATGTTTCAGCGTTTCACATTTTCGTCCAGGTCTTTGAAGTTTGACATGTCTGTCTGACATTTCTGTCTGAGTCGTCTCCCACTCTGTCTTTTGTCGTCTCCTATTGACCCCTGTGTCGCCGCTGCCAGCTGAGTTCAGTGACGAGGTCTCCACTAGAGATGGCAAAAGTTGATATTTTGGGGACCCAGACCCGACCCGGTCCCAAAATCTGACGAATTGACCCAGTTGTACCCGGTGCAAGACAAGTTTTGACCCGGCGGACCCAACTAACAAAATGTTGTCTCGCAACTTACATTGACAAATCTGCCCTATATAGTTAGTACAAGTAAACTAACGCTTGTAGTCGCAAATATATACAGTTCAGACTGGCCAACACCACACAGAAACCTGCGTATCAGGGTGATTACTTACGTGAAACCAGCGCCAAACATAAGTTGGACCCAGTCTGTACCCGGTGTCATTTGGTGGGACCCAGTCTGGGACCAACTGGTTCCAGACTGGGTCTAGAGAGCGGGTCATCGGGTCCACGTTTTGCCACCTCCAGCCTCTGCACTCCTCTCTGCTTCCCCGGCGGACTGCTGGCGCCGCCTGGCGTCTGCTCTCCTGTTGAGTCTGCGCCCCTGTCCTCTGCAGCCGCACGGAGACGGGCACGGGTCTACGAACACGGCCCGGTCGGTTCTGCGCACATTTGACCTTGACCCAGGAAACGGGCTGGGATTTGTGCAAAACTGGGTCATGCCGCGGTTCCGACAACTCTGAAAAGTTGAATGGATGATGAAACTTCGAAGAATGATAATATGCAATGTTGAATGGCGAGTTTTGGCTGGTTACGGTGATCTGACTGGCCTGAAGAAGAAAGTACACTGAGAGAATAGTGGAGGGATATAGTATATAAATGTGTGGGTGCAGTTCAAAGAAAACATATATCATAAATAGACTAGAAAAAGACGAAGGAAAACAAGTCGTATAAAGTCCAACGTTAAAAAAAGATACACGGTTTGCCTTTGTTTGCCTCAGGTCTAAACATTATCGTGAGAGATAATGCTTAGATGGACAATTATAAGTTACTCATAAAAGCAATAACACAATAATAATAGCTGTCGACATTTTTGATTCCTCTCACTGAGTGTCCCTCAACTGCCTAGACCTGGTGTCCCACCAACCTCCAAATCGCCTCCCCAACAACCAACTCCCATACCGGACACCATCTTCCAGCGCCCCCTGCCTCCTGCCCTGTGACCCCAAGGCCGTGGCGCATGCGCGCTGCCGCCCGGCCTGTGTGTGACCTCGGCTGACCTCGGGCTGTGGTTCCGGTCCGGCTACTGGCCTCGGAAGACTTCCTGTGCCAGACGTCAGGGGGGGGGGGGTCTGGTTAGAGTTCCGGTCAGACGTGACAGGGACGCGCCGCAGGCACCCGACAGTTGGCAGCACCGAGTGGTTAACCACGGGCAACCTCGTCCAGGGCTGCTACCGAGTGGTAAACGGGCACCGTCCAGTTGGCGACCGAGTGGTTAATTCCACGGCACCCGACAGTTGGCAGTCACGAGCGGTTACCACGGGCACTCCGATCTAGGGCAGCTACCGAGTGTTAATCCAGGGCACCGTCAGTTTGTGCTAGCAACCGGAGTGTTAACTCACGGGCACCCGACGTTGGCATGCACCGATGTGGTAATCTCATCGGGTCTACTCCGACAGTTTGCACTCGGTGGTTAACCACGCATCCCGTCAGTTGCATGCATATACCGTATGGTACCAGCGCATCCGACAAGTTGAGCACCGAGCGGTTAACCATCTGGGCACCCGATTCAGGGCTAGACCGAGGGTAACTTCACGTCATCTCCTACAGGGTTATAGCACGGTGGAATCTCAGTGGTCACTCGACTAGTTGGCACCATCCTGGGTGAGTCGGTTACCACGGGTCATCCCGATACAGTTGTTGGCAGCACGAGCGGTTAACATCGGCACCGATCAGTTGGCAGCACTTCATGTGGTACCACGGGCACCCGAAGTTGGCAGTAACCGAGTGGGGTTTACCATGGGTCACTCCGACGTTGGCAGCACCGAGCGGTTAACCACGGGCACCCGACAGTTGGCAGCACCGAGTGGTTAACCAGTAACCACGGACAGTCGGCAGTTGGCAGGTCCGAGGGGTCAGTCTGTTTGTTTATTTAGTTGTTACAGTATGCAATGATATCGACATAATACAATCCGTGGCTTTCATCGTCACCACTATACGAGTACGTTCGGTGTTTTTTTTTTCATGCGATCATGGGGTGAGTGATTTGAGGAGGAGGAGGTAAATGGAGAAGATGGTCGGGTAAGAAGGAGGCAGAACTGGGAGTGCTGCAGCTATCCAAAGTGCGCATCTGTTGAAGGACCGAAGGATATTCCTGGGTCCTAATGACTTCAATGGCACAGCAAACAGACCGATGTTGATGGTGGTGGGACGGGCCTCGACTGCCAGACTGCGCGAAGGGTATTTTCGGTTTGGTGTGTTTGAAGCCAGTACGTACGGGCTTGGAAGTTGAGTGGGAGGAAACGATTGACTACATTCCGTTTTTTTTTTTTTTTTTTTTTTTTTTTTCACAAAGTGTAATGGGCGTTGCGTGGAGATAATCGCTTTATGAGCACTGGTGTCCCTTGAATTTTTGGTAGGTGGCAGTGCCATTACCAGTATGACGGGCGTGTCATCTGGAGACTGGCAATGATCACGGTAAATATTTCTGTGGGAAGTTAGCGGAAATATTCTAACACATCGGGTAATGTTCTGCATGAAGAAGGTTTTGGTGTTAATTGGTGAAGTTTGTTTCTGAATGTGCGGCCCGGGATATTAGTTCACTGCTACTGATAAAGGTGATGCAGTTAATATTGCAATGACCAACATGCTCTTTGACTGATTCATTAACTTATATTGTTTGCACTTATAGTTAAAGCCACCTCAGTGACCTCGAAATGGAACAATGTTCATATAATAATATTCAAATGTACTGGTGCTCTATTTATGTAGATATTTGGGTTATATTTGTATATATAAATTTAGCCCGAATGTTTTGTATGGATGGCTTTCCAAGGTCAGGACCCGCGCTAAGCAGAGCTTGTTGCACCGGTCCTGACCTCACCACCTCATCGCGCAATTCCTGTTGGCCGGCAGAATTTAGTGACGAAAGTTATACGTGCCCGACATACCTGGACACGGTCACCGGATGACCTAATACATTGCATTGTTCGTCAATGGTCGCTAGTGTGACGTCACAGTTCTAGTTATGACGTTGCAGTTTGTTTAACTGAAGAAAGGCATACTGATTGTTGGAACAGGGACTTGGTAAACTCAAGTGGTTTCTTAGTGCAATTTTGCTGCGTCAGCTTAAAGGAGTGCCCTACTCACATTGGTCATGTGGAGTTGTTGGACACTAGGTCTGTAGGACATATATTTTTCTGAATTTAGCATGTACTTTCATTTCCCCAGAGGAAATCACTTTAGTTGCTGAGATTTCCAAAGTCGCCAAATCACCATACTGCAGTAGATTAATTATCAATAGTCGCCAGAGAGGCTTTCGCACTAGAAGCATTGCTCTTAAATTACCAACGCTACATTATAATTGTTAGCTTCTGGGCCAGTTGCGCCATTATAGGTAAACAATCTCGTTACTCTGTTTAATAGTGACGATCGTTTATGAGTTTTGGAAACAAAACAAATGCAAAACAGAATAATAGTAAAAATTCAAAACTAAAGGGCTCCAGACGTGAATTTTATCGTAACCAAATAAATCAAAGCAATAGCTTCTTACCGTAATAAAAATATATTTGACATTTCAAAAGAGTAGGCACACTCCCTTTAATCTGCGATCAGCTTATTCAGCGTAGTGCCTCTATTAAAAAAGAGTGTTTGACAAATTGTATGTCATTCTAGCTGATTCACACGTTTATTTGTGTGGGAGATGTCATTAGATGTCCCTACGAATTAAATAAAAGAATGAATGAATTACCATTCATTTTACTTGTTCTAGTGAGATCGGTCAATCATTCATTTGCATCGAAACTGCTTAAAGGGAGTGTGCCTACTCTTTTGAAATGTCAAATATATTTTTATTACGGTAAGAAGCTATTGGGATTGATCATTGGTTACGATAAAATTCACTTCTGGCAAGCCCCTTTATGTATATTTTACTTTATATCTGTTTTGGCATTTGTTTTTTCAAAACTCATTAAATGATCGCCACTATAAACAGAATACGAAGATGTTTACCTAATCACAGGCCCGGCTCAAATTGACACAATAAACAAACCCTATGCCGAAATCTCTCTAGTTCTAGTAGCGAAATCTCTCTGGCGAACAATTGTTCCGCCGGAATGATCTTGGCGATTTTGGAATATCTCAGCAACTATAGTGAATCTGGGGAAATGAAGTACATAGCTAAATTCAGAAAAATCTACTCTTCAGACTAGTGTTAACAACTCCACATGACCAATGTGAGTAGGCACACATGTGTGAGTTTAATTAGGTAAACAAGCACACCCACCCTGTTGCAGATTGGTCGTGTTGTGAGCAGCGTTCTTGGCTCGCCGCCTGGGACGGGTAATAGTGTGGCGTTCTGGCCGCCAGGGGATAATGTGGCGCCAGTGTCGGTCATGGGTGTCACTATGTGCAGGGGATCAGCGGCCTGTTGCATACAAATTACGCCACGGAATAAAGCGAATCGTAACTTTTCTAAGACATCGTGTTTCACCAAGATCCTTAAAATAAAAAGAACGGTGAGGAATGTACGCCGGTGCGTGAAGCCGTTCTAGGGGAGACCTGTTTCATAAAACATAAGATTTACGAAAAGGAAGTCTGGTTATTGTCGCCCCGCACCCGCGCCATGAATGTGAAAATCCTAAGTTAGCAAGAGGAAAATCTACGAAGCATGGGAAAATCAGAGCACAAGTTTTACTTTTTTTAGGGTGACATTTGTTAAATATCGATTTTCTATAGTAGTGCTAATAGTAGCGCGGATAAATTGAGTTTTTCTAGGACGAAGAGGTTCTCCAGCTGGAAAACCGTCGCCGAAGACGCCCAATGACGTTCCTTTCAATAATTATCATGCTGCCATTGCCCCCAAAACCGTCTGAAATCAGCACAAAATTGACATTTCTTGACATAGCAGAACATCTAAGCAACTTTTACTAATGCATGTTTGTTTTTAAATCAGCTATCAATGCACAAGCAAACGAAATCTGATGAGTTTTCATAATTTTGTGAGACTTGGAAATTTAACCCTCTCAAACCACCCGTGCCCCCTCCCCCAACCACCGTTCTGGATCCGCCTATGGGGACACATCCCTGATTCCCCGTGGCGGAGAGACATCCTCATTTAATAAATGGCTGTTGAATGGTGTCATTTCAAAAATGGCTAGCTCATTAAAAAAATTGGCTGCAGAAGCGTTTCCTTAAAAAAATGACGCTATAATATTCAGTTGCACAATGCTCTCGTTTTCAACCATGTAAAAACTGTAATTAATTTGACAAAAAAATCGTAGTGAATGATTGTATCAGAATAGGTTCTTCATATATCGCAAGTTCTTACATTATTCTTACATTAATTTCAAAACCGTGATCTTGAAAATAGACTTCCACTACTCTCACACATCAGTCAACGTCACCGTAATTTATCAACTGTCAAGCTACGCAAACGCAGCACTGAAGGCCGTCCTGCGGTTTTCGGCAACTTTCCACGCCAGCGGAAAAAGCGCCCTCCTCCGTTTGACAGCCTCCACGCCGTTCGGTGCCCTCTTAATCCCCTTTAAAATTTTGCGACAAATCCCCTGTGAAAGTTGGCGACGCCGGGTAGGCCGTTGAGTTGCGGTTGGTGATGAATTGAACACTGAGGACAGCAGTGGCGCGCGTTCAACGGCTTCCTGTTCCTTGCATTATAGACCCATTTGGGTTAGGGATACCCAACAGATCCTCTAGGTATGCGGATCATCGGGATCGCCAGAATCCGATTCTTTCCATTGTCAATCGGTTCTGCTGTTGTTGTGTCTCTTTTCATAAGAGCTCGGGGTAATTTGTCGCACATCTGTCATCAGGCTGCAGACGTGTTCAGACGTGGTTCCAGACGTTTGTCCAGAACTCCAGATGTGTCCAGACTCCAGACGTGTTCCAGACTCCAGGACGTGTCGCAGACTCCAGACTGATCCAGACGTCGCAAGGTAGACTCTGGACAGTGTCCGTAGACTCCAGACGTGTCCAGACTCCGGAACGTGTCCAGTACTCCAAGACGTGTCTCATGACTCCTCAGAGGTTCCAGGACTCCAGAGGTGTCCAGACTCCAGATGTGTCCAGATCTCCAGACGTGTCCAGATCTACCACAGGACGTGTCCAACTCCAAACGTTGTCCAGACTCCAGACGTGCCAGACTCAGTACGTTGTCCAGGCCCGTCAAGACGTGTCCAGACTCTAGATCGTTGTTCCAAGACTCCAAGATGTCCAGACTCCAGATGTGCGAGGACTCCAGATAGTAGTCCAGACTCCGAAGATTATCATGAACTCATGACGTATGTCCAGACTCCAGACCTCCAGACGTGTTCCAAGACCTCAGGACGTGTTCCAGAACTCCAGATGTGTCCCAGACTCTAGATGTGTCCAGACTCTTAGATGTGTCCAGACTCCAGACGTGTCCAGACTCCAGACGTGTCCAGACTCCAGACGTGATCCAACCCCAGGACGTAGTCCCAGAACTCCAAGACTCCAGACAGTGTCCAGACTCTAGACGTGTCCAGGACTCCCAGATAGTGTCCCAGGACTCCAAGTGTCCAGACTCCAGATGTGTCCAGACTCCAGACGTGTCCAGACTCCAGACTCCAGACTCCAGACGTGTCCAGACTCTAGACGTGTCCAGACTCCAGATGTGTCCAGACTCTAGATGTGTCCAGACTCCAGACGTGTCCAGACTCCAGACCGCCGTCCAGACTCCAAGACGTGTCCAGACTCCAGACTCCAGGACGTGTCCAGACTCTAGGACGTTGTCCAGGACTCCAGATGTGTCCAGACCTCCAGATGTGTCCAGAACTCCACGACGGTCAGTGTCCAGACTCCAGACGTGTCCAGATCTAGAAGACGTGGGTCCAGACTCCAGGATGTGTCCAGACTCCATGATCGTGTCAGACTCCAAGAGAGTGTCCAGGACTCCAGACGGTTAAGACCTCCAGAACGTGTCCAGACTCCAGACGTGTCCAGACTCCAGACTCCAGACGTGTCCAGACTCCAGACTCCAGACGTGTCCAGACTCTAGACGTGTCCAGACGTGTCCAGACTCTAGACGTGTCCAGACTCCAGACGTGTCCAGACTCCAGACTCCAGACGTTTCCAGCGCCATGACGCACCAAGAGTAGGTATAGCATTGCCAGTTGTTTTCCTGCCTTCCATATACCACTTTCTTTGTTGATATTCTTCCCATCAGTTCTATCTTGTCATTTTCCAGTCTCAGTTCGTCAATAAAACTAGGTATGTGAGAATGTTGTTTGTTGCGTGGCTAACTATGCATCTGTCTGCGTGCCAGAGTGCCGAAATCCGAGCAGCATTGCGCGCTGCTCCGCATAAACATAAAGTGGACGCTGCAGCCTGATATATATATATATATATATATATATATTTATATATATATATATATATAATATATTATATTATCATATGTATATTATATAATCTTTCATTTGTCCCTCATCGTACCATCATACCTCGTCTCCATGGTATTTGTGCCGCCTTGTTGCGGATGTATCGCGCTATTTATGTTCAAGGCTATTTCCTTTTAACATGACATTGACAGCTTAAAGGTTTTGCAAAATATCATTCATGGTGTCATCACGAGAGTTCAGAAATCCCGTTTTAGAAACAGACACATATTTTTAAGATCACTAAATGCGATAATCGTATGTTGTTGTCATTCATTCATGTCCTACAACACAAGCGGCGTTCATTGCAAACGGCTAATACATATTTAAAACGGGATAGTGCCTTTAAATAGTCTCTCGGCGTCACGCGGCCTTCCCGGCGTTGCCATGGTAACAGGGTGGTCGCTCCCCTCAGCCAGTGGCGGCACCGAACCTTTGATGTCACTAGCGTGATTTTGAGCTCCTCGGTAACCTGCCACGCTAGATCTCGGCTTCATCTTGATTAACCATTGCCTGTCTTATCGGATACTTTCATGTATCCTACATAAGTGCAGAGGGTGTATTTAACCAAACGAGCTAGTTAAATAGCTGGCATCTGTTGACTTCACTGAGCTGGCATACCTATTTAAGTTACATCATATGTTAGCCCACTTTACTGACATGCATCGCGTGTGACCGCTCGCCTTGACATGCGCTCATCTTATCTCCTCCAGACCCGAGGCTTCACCGGAAACCCGATACTGAGGCGCTCAACCAGCTGCTGCAAATATATCACGTACACTTATGGCAAAAATATACATTCTCCACACGGTCGATTTCCACTCAAGCTCAGTTTGAGCTTGACACCACTTCACACAAAATGAACTGCAAATCTAGCAATTCAGCCAGGAAGAACGAGTTAAATTTGTGCCCTTGCATTGTGATGATGCTGTTGAAACATTACGCTTTGGTTAGAGTTTCCATGACTCCATAAATTTAGTGAAAATGCTTAGCAATGTGCCTGCCAGCATCTCTGTGCTGCTGTATTACCATGTTACCTGCTGTTACCATATTACCTGCTGTATTACCATGTCCAGGTAGGATTACTTCATGGTGCTTATTATGTCCCTTCAAGTTGTTCTGACATTCACATTAGCGGCTCCAAAATACTTGACCTGGTAAATTCCTGCCGCCTTTTGTTGTTGAAGCATTTGCTGCCGAAGTGTTTTCTTTCACTCTTTTGGGATTTCTGACTCCCTCGAGCTTTTCATTCTATGGCATTTATGCACGTTACTTACAAAATGGAACATGATGTTTCGATTCCATTCTTCTGTTCCGTTGGGCATGGTTCCGGTGGACGTGGATTCGGTGGATGTGGATTCGGTGGACGTGGTTCAGAATAAAATTCGGAGACAGAACATGCGACGACCGTGCTATGACTGAAAGGGGTGTTTCTGCCTCGCTAAGGAGATTTGCGATGGCGGTGAATGGGCACCTTTTCCGTATACAAAACACTCGTAAAAGTAGAGTGCAGTCATCTAGAAGACCCTTAAGGGTATTCGGAAATATATTTTGACGATCAATTGTCATCTTTTGTGTTGTTTGCGAAATAAGATTGCTGTGCTTGCGCACGCTTCTGTTAGCCACATAGAGTTCAAAGCAATCTTTATGTGCAAAATATTCCCCGCTATTTAGAATACAGCCTTCAAAGTAAAAATTATTCAGATAGTCTAACCAGAGCACGTCTTTCGCACATACAGATTGATCATACACAGATTGGAACGCTGGTCAGTCTGTCCAGAATTCCAATTTCAATTAGATTCTGACTTTTTACTACGTTCAATGAGATCTGGAAACGGTTGAATCCACCTATTTGGTGAAAGCCACTGCGCCACCTAGTCGTCGTTGTATTCACATATGACAGAATCAATCGACGACGAGCGTGGGAATCGCAAACGACTGCACACACTGATACTGCACACAGAGCAAAGACGAACATAAAACCGGCACAAAGCTGTCGAATGATTGTATACATTTTTTGATAACTTTGAAATCAAAACAACTTAATGTTAGCTCATTTTGATAGGCTCAAATTGCAGTCTTTTGAAGCTGCTGATGAAGTGAATTGTCTTTACTTTATTTATGCTGGTTGTTAGTGGGATATGGGATTATTATTACTCTTTTTTTAAGTTAAGTTTTTATTTTGGTCAAATTTAGTTTGGCAAAATTGTGACCTGTTTTGTAG
This sequence comes from Semibalanus balanoides, assembly GCA_014673585.1. Taxonomy (NCBI): domain Eukaryota; kingdom Metazoa; phylum Arthropoda; class Thecostraca; order Balanomorpha; family Balanidae; genus Semibalanus; species Semibalanus balanoides. The sequence continues at coordinate 35,715 of VOPJ01015926.1, read as the reverse complement.
TGCCAAGAATAAATGCATACATAAATATATGGTTAAGTCCATGCGTACCTCCGCACCTATCATTTATGTATTTTTTGTCAAAATTTAATCTGAAGTGAGCCATTTATCTTACCATGATTGCCTAAAAAACATGTAATGGTGTGCTCAGCTTTTGTATTTTGCTTCGCCGTGCATGTGCGCCGGGCGCTGGTGCACGTGCGCCGGGCGCTGGCGCACGTGCGCCGGGCGCTGGCGCACGTGCACACTGGTGTGTGCCGCCGGTGTGCGGGCCGCCACTGTCTCGCCGCCTGATCCGACTTAGATCGACTGAGCTGGCCACTCCCCCGCTGAGATGGCGGCAGGTGGCGGCACGCGCGCCGCACGGGGAGGGGGGAGGCGGCGCACCTTCTTTTGAGGGGGGGCGCCGCGGGCCTCCCCAGTGTGGGATAATGAAGAGTGGGTCAGATTACACACTTACATGTTGTGTGGACAGTTTTTTAGACGGTGGGTTTTCGGCACGCCTTTCGGCCGGCTTAGTGCGTTTTAGTTCGCACGGGAAGCCTTTGGAGCTGCGTTCTTCAGCCTCATGACCGGCTGGAATAGAGGTTGTGAAATAAATTCGGCAGTTTTCTCCGTCTCTCATCTAGGCTGGATTTACGAACGAACTGGAGCATTAAGGTCAAACGGAAATTGTACGAAATACATTTTCAGAAAATATCCAACTTGTGTGGAATTATGGGCGCCATATGGCCGAGGAACTCTTTTGTTTTGTCCCGTGTCCTCGATCTGCTCCGTACCTCGTGTGCAAATCACCCCTACTAGCGGGGTAAGTAAGCGCTGTCCCGACCTACGCCGGCGGCGCGATGTGCGTGGTTGCCATGGTGACGAGGCCGATACCGCAGTTGGCCGGGGGGCGGCCGTGTCGCAAATGAAAGCGCCGTCCGCGCCGGGGAGCCGCCGGGGGACGCGCACAGAAGAGAAACGTCCCCGCGGTGCCGCCCGCGCCGCCCGACTTTCGCTGTCCTTTCTTCGCCGGCGAGGGCGCCGTGGCGTCGCCGGCGGCGGTTCGACGTGCCCTGCAGCCGAGTTTGAGACACGGGACGATGGGACATGTCGGATAGTCCGGTGTGGTGGCCCAGCAACTGGGGCTCGGTAGAGTCGTGGGTTTGGGACGCGTGGGTTTTTAGTAGGTGCGAAACTGCAGGGCGGTACGAAACAAGCAGCGATTTTTGTGAAGTAGTGATTCGGGGTGTGACAGGGAGCATAATCGAACCTGACCTAACCTTTTACAGCAATTACGGTCGCATTTTTAGTAGGTGCGAAACTACAGCGCGCTACCAAACAGACAGCGATAGCGTTCAAAACGTGGGTCACCGTGACCGTAATTGCTGTAAAAGGTTGGTTCAGGTTCGATTATGTTAGTACAATTGTTTCCTGTCATACCCTGGATTTCTACTTACAAAAATCGCTGTTTGTTTGGCAGCGCACCGCAGTTTCGCACCTACTAAAAATATATGCGTTTTTAACCTGTGGCCTGTGGGTTACGGGTTTCAGTAGGGATACTGTTTTGTTTTGTTCCCCTCTTGAGTCGATGTGAGGAACCCGAGCGCTAAATAACAACAGTCGTGTTATCGTTAAGACCCAACCCTCGCCATTGCAGCCCCCTCTTTTTCGAGAATAAATCCGTAAATATCACCCGATTGCAATGAAACCTCAGTTCCCACTGTTGAACAATTTGACACATACTCCGAAGTTTTGAACTTCTACTCTATGACCCGCGACGGCCTATGACCTGTTTTTCAAGGTTATGTCAGGCGCAACTGGCGTCCCGTAGTATCGATCCTTGTAATTTGTAATATGTTTTGCTTCTGGCAGTTTCTTGGACATTTTATGACGCTGATGTTTACATCTGGGACCCATTTTACATAATTATATGTTCCACTGGGGTCATGGGCTTCCACAGGCCAACAGAGGTCACTGACCTCAGATGACCTGACGCAACCTTTTGAAACTTGGCATGTTTTTAGGTTATTTTGTGACGTCGATTTAAAATTTGGCACCCATTCATCTTTATTAGTTATTCATTCACGATTTTAGCTCGATAATTATTCAATTTTTACACATTTACGAGTTGATGACATCCGGGTCGTTTACATGACCTCAGAGGTCACCTAATGACCCCCTCCCCCAGGACATTAAAATCGTGTTTGAATAGCTTCCTGTTGTCGCTAGCAACATGCTTGTTTTGAATCGAAGTTGTTAAGGTCAATTAGGGTCAATTAGGGGCGAAACGCCAGGGGGTAGTACTCCCCTCTCCCCCTTTACGGTCACGTGGTGACCGCACGCTGCAATGGCGAGGGCTAATGCCCATAGGCAGATCCAGAACGGGTGATTTTGTCGGTTTGGGGGGGGGGGCAAATCCCCAAAAGTATCGTACATTTCTGAAAACTCATCGGATTTCGCTTGCTTATGTATGAGTAACTGATTTAAAACAAACTTTCCCTAGTATTTCTGAAAACTCATCGGATTTCGCTTGCTTATGTATGAGTAACTGATTTAAAACAAACTTTCCCTAGTACAAGTTGTTTAGTTTTACGACAATCTCAGGAAATGTGTCAAATTTGCGCCGATTTTGGGTGGCTTGGGGGTGGGGGCATGGCCCCGTGCCCCCCCCTCTGGATCCGTCCATGCTAATACCACAACCACCAAGAACTGGGACTAAAAGCTGGACACGTGGGTGGAACGCGAAGAAAGGAAACAAGGTCAGATCCACTCTGGTTCCTGGCAGCGAGACTCGTGTATTGGTTTGCGTGGTTAAAGATGTCTAAAGAATCGAGAATTATACTGCGTTTTTGTGTGGAATGCAAGCGAGGATAAAATCTACGAACCCTGCTGTTTGTGTGCTGTGGATCGCCCAATAACCTCAATAGCAGAGCGTTCGTCGAATCGTCACTTTCGCCGTTTTCGTGTACGTTGTTTGAGGCTATGGCGAAACTAAGTATTTTGATCCCCGTGGTCGCATGCTACCGCTGCACATGCCATGAATGATGTTCGCTCAGTCATGAACGTCTGGTAGTAATGCTACATCTCGGAAGGATTTATAGAATTAGCTGGAAGTGGATACAACAGCTCGTCTCCGATATCAGACTTAGCAGAAGAGGCAGACAATATTGGTCATTGGGTCAAACGGTTAAATGGTAAATAAGACACTTTTCCGATGGGCGCCAAATACAAAGGAGTTGTTGCGCCCTAAAACACCAATCAACAAACAAACAACACTTTTCCGAAATTTATTAATCGATCGGTCTCGTAAATCTGAAACTTAAACTAATTTCATATCAGCGCATCGTCATTTGACATTCATAGTTCAGCGCAGCCCGTCTCTGACTTTAAATGTATTACTCAGATTCAGCCCACGCCCCACCCCGACTCCTATTGCGTAGCAGCCGTTCTTTACGGTGCTGCGGCTCTGCACGGAAGTCTGCCTACACGCTGCTGTGTCCTTCGATTACTCCCGATTAGCGGCTCTAGGCACCGGCGGTCTCGCAGTCTTGTTGGCCGATCTCGCGTTCTCGGCAGGGCGCACCCGCGCGGCGCACGCGCGCACGGCTTGCATCGGGCGCCGTTTGCCGAAGCGTGAAGCTCTCCAGAATCTGGACATGGCGTGCCGCGGATCAGCGCGGCGGTGCTGGCAGCGGTGGGGCTCGTCTCCCTGCACGAGATGCGGGCGCTCGAGACGGCCGGCGTGCAGCCGTGGGTGCGAAGATAGCGCCGCTGCCGTCGCGTGCCACCAGACGTAGCAACAGAGCTGGCGAGGTCGAGTCGGGGGCAGGCGGGGGTGCCCGTCTGTACCTGTGCTGCGACGCTACTGAAGGGACCATTGCGGGTTATTGGGTCTTCGTCGTACTTATCTGGTCGAGTCAGCCGGCAGGCGGGTGGTGCCTGTCTGTCCTGTCCTTCCAGTAGCGTCGCACCAATGATGCGACGCTACTGAAAGGATCATTGCGGGTTATTGGGTCTTCGTACTTAGCTCGTTTTCATGGAAATGTCTTGAGAGGGCTCTCTGAAAGGAACTTTTGGTTTCTCTTGGCTTATGATAGTCTGACTAGAATACAAATGGACACTTTGCTTCACAAAACTGCCAAGGTTTGGCTTGCTGATTCTTTGGAGTTTCTACTTCCAGCCATTTATCCACCTATTTCACCTTCCTCGCGATTTTGCGTATTGTTACAACTCATAATGAATATTAGGCGATGAAGATAAGACGATTGACGTTGATGTTTGTCTTTTGATCTATAAACTTTCACATTAAGCATGACATAATCGTCAACCATGCCGATATTTATGTCCTTTTCCTTTGTTGACCTTTCAAGTTTCCCAATATATTTCGAAGCGACATCGATTTTTTCGATGTTAAACCACGATATACCAGTTCCAGATTGATTTAGGTTCAGTATGCTATTTACGGGAATGTTCTTTTCCTCTGGAAACAGGAAATCATTTTTCATACCCTCCACCTCTAACAACCTGATGTCATAATACTTTGCAAAACATTACTTAACGCGCCGTGTTTTTCGACGGTATGCTCATTTTCCTTCTTCCACGTCTTTTCTGCCGAAGCGGCGCGGTTCAAAATCACCGCAGAAAAAACGGTCTGCATGTCTATCTCCACCGGTCATCGCCAGGTCATTTGACCCTCACCGCCAATCATCACCAGGTCATTTGCCCCAAACGTTACTGACCCCCGATCGCCGATCGGTCCAGCCCCCCCCCGCATCTACCCTTGAACCTCAGTTACGGTACCCGTCGGTCAGGTCATGGACTTCTCAATGATAGCTGCTTAGAGCGCTTAGCCGCGCGCCGCGCTGGGGTGTTGAAATCCGTACGATCGGCCACACTCAGGCCGACCGAACTAGCTCGCTTAGGACGCCGCTGGGCTGTTGTAATGTCATTAACGGATCGAATCACCGCCGCTGAGGCGGCTGAGACAACAATCCCGTCTCAAGCTGGGCGGCGAACGATTGAGAAAACGATAGCGGTAGACTTAGAGCCCGGTGCCTAATGCCATCTACAGGGTGTCTTAATTGGCAGCCTTTACTGAGCGCTGATCCCGCTGAACATTGCGATGTATTTGGAGGGCGCATGAGCAAACGGGAAGTCTCGACTGCGGAGACCAATTAAGTTGTTTGGACATGGAGGCTGTTAAGGAAATGGCATAAGTTACATCGGTACCTACTCCGTCATTTGTGTCTAGTTTACCGAATCCATTCAGGTTAAATGTTGCCTTTCCCATGCCGCTCGTCAACAAGGACATTAAGACCCGCCTCATCACAAAATATTAATAGATTCTGATAACATAGATTCGTATGCAAATTTCCCGCACTTACGCCAATAAAAAGGCTGGATCAAGCTACATTTGAACATATCATACGATGACTTACAGGAAAATCGGACTGACCCATTCGAAGCGCTTGCTTTAGTCTCCGACATAGTTCTTCCTATCGTCTTTTTGCCGAGACAAAAGGAGAAAACCCAAGATGTTAGCCCTGACTGGCACATCTGCCCGTCCAGCCGCTGGCGGGGTTACCAGATTAGCGGCATCCTGTGGCACTGCTGCACGGGATTTGAATAATAATCACACCAAAATACCGCACGTGCTGAGCGCGGCTGGATCTCCGTCGATGGCGCTCTTCGCCGTCTGTGTATAGCCATGAACTCACGGGCCGTCGAGCAGAGTTAGCCGTGGCGTTAGCCGCCGCTGTTTAAGCCGTCTTAACGATGACATCAGCGGCTGTTCAACAGCGCGAGGCGCTGCACCCGCGCCCTGCGGCCCGTGTGGCCTGACCGGACCTTGAGGACCATGTGGTATGTTTGTTCTGACCTGAGGACCATGTGGTCTGTTTGGTCTGACCTTGAGGGCCATGTGATGTGTTTGGTCAGACCTTGACCATGTGGTTGGTCTGTTTGGTCTGACCTTGAGGACCATGTGGTATGTTTGGTCTGACCTTGAGGACCATGCGCCTCACCGAAAGAGGCGCTGAAGATCGTTTTGCAAATTTCTTAGAAATTCATGGGTGCAAACCAAAAACGAGTATTGCATTTTTAGGACGACACAGCCTATGACCAGGATGCAAAATTTCGAACGATTCCGACACATGATTTAGGAGATAGAAGCGATTATCTGAGTCGCAACTAGTACCAACCATTACTTTTGTAGTGACCTGTACAAGTTCTCAAATTGTGTTTGATCGGGGTGTCTGCAATTAAATACCTCACATTCAATTGGTCCAGATAATTTTCTGAATTATATTTGTTTACACGTCATTAAATTCCCGATGTTTTTTGTTACGGAATTTGCGAATATGTTGCCCTCTTCCCCCATACCCGATCTTGCCGTTCTCGCGGCCGTGCTGTTCCGTGTGGCACCTGGCGTGTCTATATGCTAACTTCCACTAACTCAAACCACTTCCTATAACACAGCGGTCCGTTGCATGAGCAGCTTGTTGCATGTCCGGACAGTGACACCATCGAAAAAAGGACCGAGGGGTGTGTAGGGGGGGGGGGGCGAGCACGCGCACGCTTCATGCACTGCTTTATTTGGGTTTGTTTAAAGGAAACAAAACCGCTGGCTTTAAATATTCATTGCCATGACAATAATTGCATTGCAATGGTATGCATGTTGAGTTATGCAAGAGGCCGTTTTGCTGTTTTTGCTGCCGTTAAGTATATATCAACCAGGTGCTCAGACGCAATGTATGCTATTTTCTATCTCTCAATGGTAAATTATCAATGTGACATAAATAACTTTTGTTTGGACGAAAGCGCTTGACGGTTCCAACATGTCTTATGGCCCAAGGCAATATAAATAGTATGGCCTTGGTTCGAACCGTAATCGGCAGCTGTTGGTGGGACTAATAGCTGCACCAGCTACGTAACCATTGCTAGTTTGCTAGCTCAGTACGGTAACCACTGTCAGTTTGCTAGCTCAGTACGGTAACCACTGCTAGTTGCTAGCTCAGTCAAGGTAACACTGGTCAGGACTTGACTAGCTGCAGTACGGTAACCAATTGCATAGTTTGCTAGCCTCAGTACGGGGTAACCACACTGTCAGTGCTAGCTCAAGTACGTTAGAACCACTGTCAGTTTGCTAGCTCAGACCGGTAACCAACATGTCAAGTTGCTAGCTCAGTACGGTTAACCACGGTCAGTTTTGCTAGCTCAGTTCAAGGTAACCACTGTCAGTTTTGTAGCTCAAAGGATACGGTTAATCCACGCAGTTGCTAGAACTGAGTACGGTAACCACTGTCAGTTTGCATATTAGCTCCAGTACGGGTAACCACTGTCAGTTTGCTAGACTCAGTACGGTATACCACTGTCAGGATCTGCTAGCTCAGTACGGTAAACCACTGTCAGTTTGACTAGCCTGAGTACAATAACCATTGTCAGTTTGCTATCTCGTACATGGTAACCCTGTCGCGTTGCAGCTCAAGTACGGGTAACCACTCTCAGGGTGCTAGCTGAAAGGCATAAAGTAACCACTGTCAGTTTGCTAGCTCAGCACAGGCAACCACTGTCAGTTTTGCTAGCTCAAGGACGGCAACCACTGCAGGTTTGCTAAGCACTCGTACGATAACCACGGCAGTTTAGCTATCTCAGTACGTTACACCACTGTCAGTTTGCAAGTCAGTTACGGTAACCACGGTCAGTTTGCTAAGCCTCAGTCGGCTAACCAACTGTCATCACAGTTTGCTAGCCTTCAGTTACGGTAACCACCGGGATACCAGTTTTGCTAGCTGAGTACAGGTAAACCACTGTCAGGTTTGTAGCTCAGACTGAACCACTGTCAGTCTTGCTAGCTCAGTACGGTAACCACTGTCAGTTTGGGCATAGCTCAGTTACAATAACCATTGCAGTTTGCTAATCTCAGTACGGTAACCACTGTCAGTTTGCATAAGCTCAGTACACAACGAAAATGTAAAAGTAGGTAACCACTGTCAGATTTGCAGCTGAGTGCGTAAGCGGTGATACCACTGTCAGTTTGCATAGCTCAGCACGGCAACCACTGTCAGTTTGCTACGCATCAGCACAGGCAACCACTGTCAGGTTTGCTAGTACCTCAGTCACGATAACCCACTTGTCAGTTTGCTTAATCTTCGAGTACGGTAACCACTGTCAGTTTTGCTAGCTCAAGTACGGATAACACACTGTCAGTGCTAGCTGAGAATACCGGTAATCCACTGTCTGTTTGCTAGCCTCAATACGGTAACACTGTCAGTTTGCTAGCTCAGAACGGTAACCTAACTGTCAGTTTTGCTAGGACTCAGTTAACGGTAACCACTGTCAGTTTGCTAGCTCAGTACGGTAACCACTGTCAGTTTGCTAGCTGAGTACGGTAACCACTGTCAGTTTGCTTCTCAGCATGGCAGCCGGTGTATGCCTATCACTCTTCCATCCAGAGCGGATCAAAGGTGCCGCGTATGACAGAGCGGGGCGGAGTGGCCGATGCTGTCAGCCTGGAAAGGCCCACGTGAACGAGTCGCGTGATATGCGAGTGTGAGATGATATGGTCCCGAGTCCTGAGTCGCGTGATATGCGGGGTGTGAGATGGTACGGTCCCGGGTCCTGACCCGTGCGTGGCCGCAACGCAGCTATAGCTACCGTTACATGGAGATCGCTGGCGAATATTCGCCGCGCACACGCCACCGTTACAAAGACTGATCGGGCGATACATGACACTCGTACATAGGTAATCCGATACATGGTCATCCGAATACACGGTATTCGACTCACTGACGGGCATCGGCACCGAGCGTGGATCCTGTGACTCTGATCTCAGTCTAGGCACGGAGAAAGGATCTAACGTACTATTTAAAGAAAGTCTGTCTGTCTTTCTTTCTGTCTGTTTGACATCCAACTTTTTCCTTATACTTATTGTAAGTACGAAAAGTTATGCAGTTTCGACACATTAGCATTGAATAGTATCTTAGAAATCATTTTGCAGATAGCATGACAACATGTGTGCATATTATTATGTTCCCTACTTTTCCCAACATCAAACCGTCTTACTACAACTAAAGATAATATCTGACTGTTAGAAAAATAACACGACACAACTTCCACCGATAATACCGCCGTCTACCCTGGGGCTGGCTTTGAACTGGGCCAGGCTTCACGATACATGCGGCTACAGCAGCTGCTCTGCCGCAAAACACCAATAACAACAACCACCAGGACAGCGGCAGGGGCTTACAGTAGTCGTGAGCGGGCTGCACTAGACGAGGGTGCGGTCCGTGTAGTGCCCCTCCCTGCGTCACGGGGAGCGGGCTTAGACGGAGGTACAGCCGTGTAGTGCCCCTGCCCTGCGTCACGGGGAGCGGGCTGCACTAGACGAGGGTGCAGTCCGTGTAGTGCCCCTCCCTGCGTCACGGGGAGCGAGGTACACTAGACGAGGGTGCGGTCCGTGTAGTGGCCCCTCCCTGCGTCACGGGGAGCGGGCTGCACTAGACGAGGGTGCGGTCCGTGTAGTGGCCCTCCCAGCGTCACGGGGAGCGGGGTACATTAGACGAGGGTGCGGTCCGTGTAGTGGCCCTCCCTGCGTCACGGGAGCCTCAGCTCAGGAGCGGCTGGTCATCTCACTACAGAGAGCTGCCCGTCACGTCACCGCGCCGTCACTGCGCCGTCACTGGCCGTCACTAGCGCCGTAACCCGGCGCCGTCACTGCGCCGTCACAGCAGACCGTCAACTGCGCCGTCACTGCGCTGTACCGCGCCGTCACCGCGCCGCACCGCGCCCGTCCCGGCGGCCGTCACCCGCGCCGATCACCGCACGCACCGCGCCGTCACCGCGCCGATTGCACCAGAGAGCTCTGGAGAAGATCAGTAGCTGGCATCCGAGCTGCGGCGCTGCTGGTAATGCCATCGACAGGGTGTGCCCGGGACGGCGCGTGTCGGCCCGGCGCGACAGTCTGGCGACCCGAGGTGGTAACGGGGTAAATCTGGCGGCCCGGGAGGCTCCTAAGCCCACAAATCATCAGATCAGAAGCGTCAGACCTGGTGGTGTTCACATGCCTGCTGGGTTCACGGTACTGTCCGGTGATGTGACTTTCGGGGACCGAGACGCGGCTCGCGGCCGGCTGTCGTGTTAGGAGACAACCCAGCGGACAGGTCGGGAGACATGACTGAGATGACGGAGATGCGATCGGGCCGCAAGAGATGCGATCGGGCCGCACCTGCTCCAGCGCAGGGCGCGCAGGCAAACGGCTCGTGAGTGCGGGCTCGCGCCGGCGCTGTGCTGAGTTCAGTTCAAAGTGCTCCGCAGTGATGGTATCGTGGTCGGGCTTTGTGCAGAGCGTTTGAAGGAGGTACGGACACGGCGTTGAAGTGGTTCGAGTCGAAAAAACGCAGCGTGGGGCGCATGCGATGGCATGAACACAGTTTAATTCGCATGAGTGGCTTGTGGGGTTGTCTAGCAGTTCGTATGAATGGCTTATGTGGTATTGTCAGACATTGTCGCTCCATCTGTGGCTACACAGTCATCGTTCTGTGCTGTACATATCATTTAATGATTTTTGGGAAATCGGTATTATTGAATGCTGTGTACAAGGGCCTTTCGACATCGTGCACAACCTTGATGGGCCTCCGCTCCCGATTCGTCTTGTTTCTGAGCGAGATTCTATCCACGTGACAGGCGATCTGTTCTGAGACTATATAATCTGCTCCCAGCGTGATGTGCAGACTTGTTGACTGCTGTCACTTAAAACGGTTCTGATTCCGCCTAAGCCCGTGCTTAGGTTACGTCACGTCAAACGAATTCGCCCGTGCAGGTTTTAATTCTCGTCTCGGTGTTAGGTGACGAGTCTTTTTTGAAAGTCACATCGTGCTCGTGTTTTGCGTCGTTTTGCAATCGTTTCCGTGAATCTGGCGACTTCACGAGGACGCCTTGTTGTGTTGCTATCCGCTCGTAACTGCGCTGGGTGCAATGCTAGCATTACATAACCAAGGGGGGATCCAGAGCGACAGGGAAGTTGGTTTGCTGACGAAATCCGAAAAAGTCGCAAGTAGCTATAAAACCTCATCGGATTTCACTTCTATGTGCATTGTCAGCCGATTACAAAATAATCAGTGGAAGTTGCTTGCGTCTGCTTTTCAATCAAGAAATGTGTCGATTTGTGGCTGATTTCAGACGTATCGGGGAGGGGACCCTTCTCCCGCTGGAATCCGCTGGTGATAGTGATGGTAACTGAGGTCTCTGTCGTGACATCTCTACGAGCAGTTCTTACTTTGGGTAATTGGTTGCGTATGGTACCGATGTAGGGAAGTCCGGTCTCGATTCTTTGCTGATATGCATCACAAATGTTGGCAGCGCATTTGTTTGAAGAGCGTCAGACATTTTAATGGAGTACTAGTTAGTAGTACTACTATCAAAGTCCCGAGCGGCGTGAACTTCGCTTTGAAGTTTGTGTGAAATGCAACCACCTATTGTCATTCTTTGGAATTTCTGTTTTAACAACACTTGGATATTCCCTCTTACCTATTGTGAGCACTTTTGTTGTACGTCGCGATATGCTAGGCACGCATCAGACGCATTGTATTTTCTCACAAAGCTTAAACATTAGCCTGTAATTCTCACTGACTTCAAAGCGGAGACCAATCTGGAGTGGAACTTGATAATAGTATGTCCGTGAGAGTGAGTCCGTGAGACAAAGTCTGAGGGCTTCTTGCAATCGACCTTCCATCGGGCGGATATTTTGGTCAAGCAGCCGACGTTATAACTTATAACTTATCAGTTGCATCTATATTGTACTTCACGTAGATACAGTTATGCGAATAAATCGTGTCTGCGTCGTGGTGCTATGGGCGCTAAATGACAGCATAGGTCGACGCGCCCTAAAACCGAAATTTCATCATCACCATCGTGGTGCTAAGCGGCAGTATTGGTTTTCCGGCAATACGCGAACTTTGGGGATTTTCGCCACAGGTGTTTCAGGAGTACCGAATTATGAACAATGCCGCTAACAAGGAACACAACTGCGAATGTTGCCAAGTTTAGCCGGCTTCGCTTTCATGTTTCGCTGTGTGAATTCCTGTCGGCGATCGGTATTCCCCTGAAATTAATGTAATCACCCTTGTTTCAATCCTGCTTGAATATCCTAACTTCCCCATTGTTGGTATTTTTCAATTTCCTTACGATGCTTATCCTTCTGGACGTCCGTCCTTTTCCTTTCCGTTCTACCCGCTCCATTCCGGCATCTAAGCTCCATTCCGCTCCATTCCGGCATCTAAGCTCGGCCAGCAGTCGGTTCTGACGGCAGTGACATCAGTGAAGTGTCGACGCCTTTCCCGACTGACGTCAGTGTAGTGTCGAGACCTTTCCCGCCGCGGCTCCAGCGCTCCGTTCCCGCGGTGTGCGCTTTTCCGTCAGCTCCTCCATTCATTCATCGCCATCACCATTCATTTGCAATTCATTCACCATTAATTCACCATTCATTTACCATTCATTCACCCTTCATTCGCCATTCATTCGTCATCCACTCGCCATTAATTTGTCATTCATTCGTCATCCACTCGCCCTTTATTCGTCATCCATTCGCCATTCATTTACCTCGGCTGGCTGTCTCGGCCGGTATCAGGGGCCGGTCGCGGACGGTCCGTCCGGCCGCGTCTGCGGCTCGGAAGCTCTTCTGGAGCTCTGAAGCGCCATCACAGAGCTGCGCGCAGCGAGACCACATTCAACAGAGCTGCCTCGGCACACGGCGGCTTATTGCGATGTTGAGTTGAGCCCCGGTTTTCGCATTTATATTCTAAGAGTCGCTTTGAATTTGGATCAGACATTCATTATCTGTTACTTTCGAAAAGGTTTGAATTACCATTAAATCCTAGCGAAACTTTGGGAACTGCATAATATTAGTAGTAAATGGAGGGATTTTCGTGTTATTTTATACCGTATTTTTGTCTTTCTAGATGTTTAGTTGTGAACCGGATGTAACATTTCTGAAAATAAAATGCAGTCGTCCCAGCTCAATAATAATCTGTGCAACTCTATCTCTGATTCCTTTTTTTAAACACTTCGCTTGAATTAAGCATCGCAGCTGTTGTTCATCCTGAAATCCAAATTATACTTTATAATTCGGAAACCTGGCTCCAACGGTCTCAAATCTCATCACCCATGCGGGTCGACGCTATTTTCCGACCAGCGAAATCCCGGATTGCATGACAAGTACGATATCATTCGCCGCTGCTCACTGCGGCCCTTTATTGCCTCCTGTACCGCGTCCGCTGTTTACCGCAGCAATTTTCCGCTCCGGAAGCTGTGAGAACGCGGCCGACGCCGGCACAGGAAGGCGTCACCGGCTCCCAATGACACCTAGACCACCGCAGACGACATGCGCCCCGCTGAGCGAGAAAATATACAATCAAAGCCCAGTGAACCATCAGACCAATAACTGGGCGGCGGCTGAGGAGGCCGGAAGCCGAGGGAGCTATCTCGGTTGATTTGGGTGGGATTTCAGGAGGTAGTGGTCTGATAGCGGTGCTTGTTAGTCGCGTGTGAAGACGGCCGCCATGTGAACAGGCCTCACCAGCGGCGGTGCACCGCGGCGGGGCGGTGCCAGGTAGTCCCCCCTCCTCCCCCTCCCCCCTAGAGGCCGACTCAGTGGGGTGTGAATGTGCTCAGCTAGTTAGGGCTCTTGTGCCAAACTGCCGTCTGTGGTGCCGCGTTCAGCTCGACTGGCCGCGCTAAATTAAATGCACAGACACCTGTGGCCTCTGGATGGGTGTTGTCCTTGCGTCCCGCACCGCGCCATCGCGCCACCGCCGCCGCCGCTCCGCCGCCGCCGCTCCGCCGCCGCCGCCGCCGTCGTCGCCATAGTCGTGCGCGTCGGTCCGAGACGGTACGTGGCCGTTTTGTCATTTGCGTTGGCGATAACTGGCGGCTTGGCCGTCCGTCAGGCTGTTAACGTCGACATTCCGGCGCGGCTGGTCACATGCCGGCGGCTTCCGACTGTCGTAAGCGATGATTGCAAGGCCACTTTGTCCGGCCACGGATGATGGGGCTGGGGAGGGCAGGGGAGGGGCTTGGGAGGGGCTGGGGACGGGCTGGGGAGGGGCCGGGGAGGGATAGGGAGGGGCCGGGGAGGGGCAGTGGAGGAGCTGGTAGATATGCTGCGGTGTAGGATCGGGTTATATAATGGGATAATAGGATGGGATGTGGTGCCGGCGCTTGACAGGACAGTCACGGTGATGATGTGAATCGTTGCCGTAGCTTACCACCGCCGGGGCTGGCGAGCTTCCCGTGGCTGGCGAGCTTCCGACTGGTGGTAGTTAAATGACCGCCTATGCCGCCCCGTCGGAAGAGCGTCGGACTTTTGCATCGCTCACCCATCCGATACCTAAACGACCTGCAGACGCATTGCCTGGGTGCAGTTCGTTGGGTCCAGTCGCCTCGGCGCTCGCTGTTTGCTTCTGTCGGGGTGATGCATTTTCGGTAGCAGCGGCATCAGGCAGGTCTGACTACTTGGAAGGATGGGTGGACGGATGGGATGGATGGAGTATCCACTCTCCATTCTTTCGGGAACGATGCATTTTTGTCTGCCGATGAACTGGAAATAAGCCAGGTCGTGTGGAGGTGGTGTGTCCTCAGAGAAAGCTCCGCCTTGCGAAGGGCTCTGATTCGAGAAGTCCGTTCATTTAAATGTTCAACATAATAACGTCTGCATGTTTCTGTGTGGCACAGATGAGTAAAATCATGGGCGTCACGTAACCAAATAGCTGAGGTGCCCTAAACTGCCCTTATTATCATCTTCACGTGAGTACAATCGGTGATAAAGTTAGGGAGCGAATGGAATACGAGCAGTGTCTAATTAAATAAATGAGGGAAGGTTTAAAAACGCACGGCTCTCTCTAGGGTTAATATTTGGTTACAGTCAGTACGAATACGATAATGGTTTGAGAATGGCCTGTGGCCGAAAATTCACCAAATGTATTTTTGATTAATTACTTGCCTTCTGTCAAGGAAAAGGTCATATTAATTACTGTATCCTACCTATAACACAGTACGAAAATACATTAAATAAATATACTCAGCATTCTGCAGTTGTCGAGGCACATTTGGTTTGGAACGCTATTTCCGGACATCAGTGTTTTCCCGTGCTGTTAAGTATTTGCGGTGATGTTTAATGTGTCGACTGTTGGGACTTGCGGATGCAATTATTGGCTTACTTTGTCGAAGCGCATTAAGTTCTTGCTGAAATTCCGAAATTCTTTGGAAAAGGTAACGCAATCTTCTCCTGCCTTTGGAATGCCACTAAGTTCATGTTAACACCGACCAATCCAAAAAGTTTGCGTCTGTGCTAGGTCTCTGGCGACGCACTCGTTTTTCCTGTCAAATACTTACAATGTAGTGGTGGGCTTTGTCAGTTTGAGTTGCAAAATGCCTAACGAGCATGATAGACCACAGTTTTGTGTTGGCTTAACACTGTAAAGGCTGTGATCACGGAGTTTGTTCAACATCATTTGTACATGTAGCTGGGAGCAGGAGTGCTGGCTTCCAGTTCATGTGCGGCTCATGTCTTAGTTGTGAACTTTTCATTTATGTAGTGGAATCTGTTGTCATCGTGTCAGCTTAATACCAATGATACTGATTAATTGGTCAGATTTGTATTCTGCACTGGAGGAACTGCTAATAATATGCGTTGTATAGAAGGTAAAAAATCGGAATTAAAATATACAAATATAAAAAATCCGAAACAAATCCAAAAATTCCGAACATAGAATCCTCATTCGTAGTATTCTTGTTCCTCAAGATTCCTCAGCATTCTTATGTCTTTCTGCACCCTGCGAATCCCGTACATTCCATGTTCAGTCCGAGTCTGTGACCGAATGCCTGTCTCGCTTGGCTCGTCTGCTGTGGCTGCAGCGGCGCTGTGGTGGACACTCACGACTCGTTTCTTGACACCCGTGAGTCGTTCATGACACCCGTGAGTCGTTCGTGACACTCGTGAGTTGTTTGTGACACACTCGTGACTCGTTCGTGACACACCCAGCGTCGGCCGGGTGCTGGAGGGACGGATAATCCAGCCACAGCTGAAGGCGTGGCGCCTTCCGGAGCATCTGGCCAACCGCCGGGCCTTCGTGTCTGTCTGATATGCGACACGATTACAGGGCTCGTGTCTGAAGATAAACAACTGGACGGGGACCGCCAGGCCCCAGCAGCCGGCGGGGCGCCCTCGACGACTTGTGTCTGTCTGTCTGCTTTCTGTCTCGTTCTGTCTGTCTTGTTCTGTCGTCTTTCTGTCTAGTCTGTCTGTCTGTCTGTCTGTCTGTCACTTTCTTGTACTGTCTGTCTGTCGGTCGCTCTGTCCTGTCTGTCTGTCTGCTCTGTCTGTCTGTTTCTGTCTGTCTGTTGTCTGTCTGTCTGGTTCTGTCTGCTGTCCTGTCTGTCTGTCTGTCTGTCTGTGCTGTCTGTCTGTCTGTCTGTCTGTCTGTCTGTCTGTCTGTCTGTCTGTCTGTCTGTCTGTCTGTCTGTCTGTCTGTCTGTCTGTCTGTCTGTCGACTGCTGGGCGTCGATGGCGTGGCCTCCACGGGGTTCTGAGGCTGCCGCGGTGCTTTTAGCGGACCCTTAGTACGCCCCGAGGCTACCCTGGATCATCCAGGGGCCTGTAAGTTGGTGATTGGAAGACCCTGAATGCACCCTGAAATCATTGCGCTTTGAATGAAACTTCAGACTTTCTGAGACTATCCTGGTCCCAGGCACCAACCGGACGCTAATCTGAGACAGTCGTGAGGTCAGACCATGCATCATTATTGTACAGGGAACACTTAGGGACCATCCTGGAACTACCCTGATACCACCCTGCTGTCAGAACTACCGGGACCACCGGGGGACCACCCTGGAACTACCCTGATACCACCCTGCTGTCACAACTTCCAGGACCACCTTGGACCACCCGGGGGCGGGGACCACTCTGGAACCACCCCGGGACCACACGGGACCACTCTGGAACCACCCCGGGGACCATCCGGGGACCACCCTGGAACCACCCGGGGACCACCCCGGGACCACCCCGGGACCACCCGGGGACCACCCGGGGACCACCGCTCAGCCGGTGGTCTGGAGTCCAGACTGCGGCTTTCTGAGACGATCGGGTGTGGTCGGGAGACGGCGTGTCAGGGGCGTCTGAGGGGCGGCGGTGAGTGGCGCGTTTTCCGGACGATTTGCCGCCCGGCATCTGCGCTGGAGCGGCGAACCGCGGCGCGCCGGCCTCGCCGCAGCGGCCACTGACCGCGCCACCATTGCCGCACTGCTGCGTCGTCACGACGGCCGCGCTGCGCCAGGTGGGGCTGGCTGCCGCCGCCGTGCGCGGACACTGGCGGATCCAGGAGGAGGGGGGGGGGGCATCAGAGGCAAATGCCCGCCCCAAACCGCCTGAAATTGGCGCAAATTTACACATTTCCTGATCTAGGAGATCTACGTAACTTTTACTAGGGAATGTTTATCTTAAAACGTCTAGCAATGCATAAGGGAGCAAAATCCGATGATTTAAAAAATATAAATTTGATAAACTTTTTCGGGGTGCTGCCCCCTCATGGCGCCCAAAACTAAATCCTAGATCCGCTAATGTGCGCGGACGCGGCGAAAATGTTCCATCTGGCGATTGCTCAGCGCCAGGGAGTTTTGGGAGATATCCAGGAAGTTTTAGGGTTGATGTGTGCCCCTCCACACTCCACACTGTGGAGTGTGGAGGGGCAAGGGGATGGAGCATGGGAAGTTAAATGATATTTTCTGTCAGTCTGCGGGTGAAGGTTTCAAAGTGCACTATTTATATCCTATTAGCCTTGAGGGATGAGTTTTGTTAGTGGATGTTTCCCATTAAAGGGAATGTTTCACATTTCTGAAAGTTGTCAAATATGCGCCGGTTTAGTCTGAAATATGAAGAAGTGCTGCTGAAAACAATGGTGATATTTGTCTCGAAGTCACTTAACTTTATATGTTTTTTGCGGTCAATGACGTCATTACTGAGCTTTAGAGAGCTTTAGAGATACGACCAATCTTTTTAGACAATTATGACGACTTGAATGTGAACAATGCTTTTGTTATCGTACTCGCAGCAGGTTATCCAACTAAGGTTCGAGAAATACTTTTGTTTCCCAAGGACCAAACAATCTTGAAGTGGCTGCCAGCCATTCAGCGGTGCACTTGCATAGAAACCTTTTTCAAATTCGAATCTCAATTGCTTAAAAGGTTTTTTTTTAAAGTTAATATATGCTTTTCAATAAAGGCCAAAGATATGTTCTATCTCAGTTCAAAAAAATACAAAGGTGAAACACATTTTTTTTAAAGCACAAGTACTTGTACACTCGTAGTTATTACAACAGTAGATACTGCCGTTTACATGATAATCACTTTTGTAAAAAACTGCTGAATATTACGGGAAGGGAGCTCTGCTTTCTTCTCTCAGCTCATCCTGCTTAAAATAAGTTTCGGCATCATCTTAAGTCCGCTCTGGATAAAAACGAGACGGGAAAACTGCCTACTTGAGTTGTAATTCTAGTACAAATCCTTTTCCAGGAGCGCGGCGTTTTTCTCCATTCTGTAATATTACCTCACTTTGACTTTCCATGAATGATAACCAGTTTGTAATTAACCAGGGCCGGGAATTCAAACTAAATGGACTATCCGGGCTGGGTCGGCGATCACTTTGACTGCATGAATGGGAACCAGTTTGAACTGAACCCGGCTGGGGAATTTAAGCTAATTGGTCGGTCGCCGTGCTGTTGACACTAACATTTCGCTGATCGTTGACGCCACCGCTGACATTCCAGCGTAATTAGCTCCGGTATCAAACCATTATCTTCAATTAAAACGGAACCATTTTTCCCAACGCGAAAAGTCCCTTCCGCCCTTTTCTGTAGCGGTCGGTTCCGCATGCCGTTTTCGTTTGATGCTGTGCACGCCGCCAGTAGTTTTGCCGGGGTTTTCTCCAGGTATTCTGCCCGGTTCTTCCCTGTGTGCGCCGGCGACGTTGGCTCGCCTTTGGCACATCCTGGTTCTTTCGGCTGCATCCTGGTTCCTGACTTCCGAAATGTCGACGGCCGATAGCCTTCTGGCTAAGACGTTAATTTAGCAGTGTTTTATGCGTCGTTTCCTGCACTTACGTCGTTCCGCTGGCCGGATACAGCGGAAACTCTCCATTTTTGTTGTTGGGGTGGGGGGGGGGGTGACAAAATGATCTTTAAGTACTAATATAAAGACCGAATGTTTCTTCTTATATCACATCATTCATATTTGGTGGAACTTGATCATCAAAGTTCAATAGTTCACGACGCTTCCCGAAAGATTGTAAAGATAGCCGGTGGACCCTGTAAGTCTGTTGACCGCTGTGCCACCCTGTGCTGCCCGCGGGGTCACGTGGTGAGTAACCGGAGGCATCAGATAGTCATCAGATAGTGATGGTCACCAGATAGTGACCACGAGACAGCTGCCGTCTCGCCCGCTGGCGACGGCGCAGTAGCAGCAGCTGGGATGACAGTGGCGCCGCGGGGCGACAAACACCCACTCATCCGAGCAGAATGCCGTCCGACGAGAGATGAATAGGTGATGGGGGGGGGGGGGGTCGTGGCCGATCGCTG
>VOPJ01015926.1:0-14868 GCA_014673585.1 Semibalanus balanoides | reverse complement strand
CCCCCCCCCCCCCTTGGATCCGCACTTGTATGCATTGACTATACGTTGAGTTTTTTGCTATATTTAATTTGTATATAAATATATATATTGCAAAAAAAAATCAGTTATGCCCCTTCACATGATGATGCCCCCAGGTCGTGATGCCCCTGTCGGAAAATGCGGTATGCTCGAAAAATCCTGGCTACGCCCCTGTTTCCTTTAATCCACAAATACAAATATGATATTCAGAGTTTCGGGTTTTGTGTAACACCCTTCGTCAGCGTTTAAGAGGTACTGGGTATCGCCCGAAAGCTCTGATTTTAATATTTGTATTTTTGAGTAAGTCCTCTTTATGTTTAAACTAATCACCCACTCCACTTCATGCCATTTCGCGGATCCCAGATGAGTCCCTGAACAGATCGGAATGGCGTTAAAAAAGGTCGGAGGGCGATTTATAGGGACCTTCGGCCCTTCAACAGTTAGAATGCAGTTGTCCAGGGAATACAACTAAAAATGCCGCGCCGCTTCGCGGAACAATTGATTTAAAGAGTTCCAGGTCTTGAGCTATGACAAAATATTCGAAGTTGGTATACCTAGCTGATTCCAAATTGGTTATGCTGGTTCCAAAATTGATAAGGCAGTTTGCTATTTGCTAACTCCAGCTTTTAAAAGTTGGTATGACCCATGCCATGCCTGTCATATTGAATTATCGACCCTTGTAACGTGCCTTTCCATCCATTTTGTGCCGTCCTTTCAAAGCTTGGGAAGGGGCCTATCAACGCTTGGAAAGGGATCCCTTTCAATGTTCGGGAAGGGGCCCTCTTGTGGCTCCGCCCCCTGGACGAAATCCTAGATACGCGGCTGAGCTTATGTATATACAAATTACCTACATATCAATATTTTTAATCATACCGAAATATGCAACCAGGAAAAGTAGTTACCTGAGGATTGGCTCCACTCACGGTCTGGTTCAAATTTTTAAGACTTCGTTTTCACGACTTAAAATTAAAGTTGTACGGCACTTCGTGGCGTCACATCAAATGTCCATCGCCTTTATCTGGGTTTTATCAGGCTAACTCGTAAAAGTTTCGCGCCGCTTGGCGGTGCTAAATAACACGTATGCTATTGTAACATGCAAATCCGCATTACAACTGCTGAAAAGGCTTAAATACACACATATGAAAATACGGTTACATTTTTTCGTCATTTCAGCAGACCTCCCAGTTCCTACTAAACAAATATCGGTGACGTCCTTGCATAAAGCTTTTCCAGGCCTGTCAAGCAGAGACTATCATGGGTGCAAACCCTTAAGCCCAGCCAGCCGTAGCCCAGAACACCATCCCAGACCAGACACCGATTCAAAAGCAAAAATGAAACATGCCGCATGGTAATAAGAAAAGCCAGATATTATTTTCAACAAAGATTTCAACTATTATCCTAGCATGTTGACTTTCAATACTATTAAACGATGAATAATGTCAGCACCTGTGTGTTGCTGTTTGATTCGGCATAGACAATATTTGCGGTCAACTGTTCATATTGGATAGACTTAGGACAGAAATGATTTAAAAATCTACTACCCTATTACTTACCAACGATTTATTTGTCATATAATGCCAAAATCTATTGTTTAAGCTCTTATATCATTTAAAAACATATTTACGATAAAACATCTCGGTTGTCAAGTAAAAAGAACGCTTAGCGATTTTTTCTAAATGTAATACCTAATGCCTCACCAGTACCCGCATATAAAAAGCAATACAACCCAGACAATCGGAAGAATTGAGTGGGTACCCATGGGTGCACCCAGCCCATGATAGTCCCTGCTGTCAAGGACCTTCTCACACCGGTACACTGTAACAAAATAACATCCAGGATGCTAACAAGCTGCTATTTGGGTACAGGAGATAAACAGCTTATCAATTTATCATGAGTTTGCGGCTTAAAACTACGTATCTCATGTTGAAATTAACAGCATTGGTGCTACTGAAGTGTGAACGTAAACACCAAAAATAACATAAGCAGCGAAATGGTGCTTATATATGCATCCTTATTTTTAGAGGTGTTTGATGTAGCATCCGCAGTCAGGCGTGTAGCTCCCCATCGCGCTTTTTATGCAAAAATAGTGCTAGATGTAAGTACCAGAGCACTAGGAATAAGTACCCGTTTGATTTAGCGGAAAACTGTAGCAGCATAAGGGGCTAATTGCAAGCGCATGCGCGTGACGCACTGAGTGAGGCAGTCATCTTTGCTCAGTTATCGCGTGGTCGTGGCGGTGTCGCGTTCGCTGGTATATAGTAAGTGTTTTAGGAAATGTGCACTGGTGAATGGTGGTCGGCGGAGTGATGCAGCCATATCAAAAGCGTTTGAATTTAACTTATGAAGTGATTATGATGTGTTGCGAACATCAATTCAACAATCAAGGCAACAAACTCCGGCTTATCTCTACCGTAAACGACAAAAAAAGTAAACGACAAAAACGACAAAGTAAAGCACATCTCTACCGTAAGCAAAATGATTGAGACGCTGCCCGCCAGAGGAAGCGATTCGTGGTACGCGAGGAAAAGCAAGACGCTGTCGATGACATTAAAGGGAATGTTTCACTTCTCTGAAAGTTGTCCAATGTGGCTTGTGGTGCAAAATATTTGAATAATTGATGCCGAACACGATTCTGAATTTGGTTTCTCACAAACAGATGCTCAATTTAATGAAAACTAAGTTTTGAGTATTTGGCTGAGAGTCATATGAAGGAATTTTTGAAATATAAACCTTCACGTGCAATATGTTATGATATTGTGTATGGCTAGTGTATAGTTAAACTGTAAATAGTTACTTTCATCAACATTTGATAAAGGTGATGACATAGGTTTAAGAGGTACCTTAATACTAGGGCTTATTTTTTGCAGATGTCAAAACCAACTCAAAATTTACTTTCGATTAGACTCTGTGGGTGTTAATTCTACAATACTTACATTTCAATGGAAATCCAACAACTTGGCCATCTAATCAAATCTTAATGTTAACTGTGAACATTTCTTTAAGGGCCGGGAAGCGGGGCAGCGGGGGCGCTTGCCCCTCCCAATTTGGGCCGGGGGCGCGCCAAAATTTGGCGTTTGCTGATCTTTAACGTTCCGTAACACAATCACACAAGACATCGAAAGTGTGAGTTTCTCGCAAAATTCTGCAAACATCACACTTCTACTCATGTTTGCCTGATATTTTCCTTTGCCAGTGAGGTTCTGTATAAGAAACCTGATGCAAAAAGCCAGGGGAAGTAGGCGGTGGCGAACTCCCCAGAATCGCCTTACCACCACCCAGATTAGCAGGATTTTAAAGGAAATATGTTTTGTCATTGCTTTAATTATAATCGATAACCTTATCCTCATAATGCCGAAAAATGTAAAAAGAAAAACAAAACAAAGTCAAATTAATGATGGCTTTCGGCTTGCGCCTTCATCAGCATTATTTTTTCAGTTAGCAAAAAACATAAATATTCCAAATTCGGCAACCTGCATTCGCACCTTCCCGCACCCTGCCCTGGAGGGGGAAGACAGTGTAACTGGTGCGAGGCGGGGTTGCGTGGAAAGTGTCATATAAAAAACGTAGTCTACCGCATGAACTGCCAACTATGTGTAAATAACGAGTCATACTATATCGAAGAAACTTGACGCTCAGTTAGACTCAGATTCAATGAGCACATAAGAGATGCAAAGAACAAACAAAAAACACATCCACCTTTTAATCCTCCCGATGCCGATCCTCTATCCCTGTCAAGCGAGTTACCCGGGTCTGTGCCGTGGCACCGGGCAGTGACGCTCGGCGTCCCCGGGAGTGGTGGCGTCGTTCATGGGGGGCCCTCCTCGTTGCCCTTGTCTGCGGGGAATGGGACTTTATGGGGCGGCTGCGGTCAGTGGTTTATTTTGATCCCTTTACCCTTCTCCTTCATCCATGGCTGCGCTATGGTCGAACGGGCCCGAAGGGTCTCCTAAACAAAAAAAAAAAAAAAAAACAGTCACCATTAGTATCATCAAGCAAAACACCCAGACGCGCAACTGGACAGCAGCAACGTCTCCATACAAATCCTTGCATGTGTCCAAAGACGGCCCTGATCGAAAAATTTGGGAAACCCTTTTTATACGTGAGCTCAAACCAACCTTCAACACACAAACATCATCATGGCCTATTATCTGAGTCTAACTGTTCGGTGGATATATCTACTTTTTTCTACTTTTGTGCATTTATTGTAGCATTGATTGTGTCATATTTTCATTATATAGTCCATTTGCAAACATTTGAGGACGGAGTGAGTGACAGGGAGGGGGGGCTGCATGTGTGAGTCTTGGTGACTTAACCCGCGCCGGGCCGGTTATCGGCACTCTCGGCGGGGGGGTGTTTCGACACCGCTTCTAATGGCTTCTATGGGATTAGACATAAACCCAAAATACAGTTGACAGGCTGGTCAAAGGGTTTGGAAATATTTCTTTGAATTTTTTATCAGGTCAATTCTATGAGTCACCAGAGGTATCAAGTCATTTTTCCCAGATTTTGGACATAGCCAGATATCCCAAATATTCGGAAACTGATAGCTTAGGAGTAAACAAGGTTCAGAAGCATTAATAGCTATTTAAATTTGCAATCGCACCAGGTTCCTCAAATTGAGCTAGATTAATGTTTTAGGCTTCACAGAGGTCTCAATGTCAAAATGCCGTTTTTGGTAATATGTTTTCCTGATAACATTTTAATCTAAATTGACACATAAAATTTTAACACTATCGTGTTTCTCGTCAAGAGCTTTGAAACATATACATGATGACTCGTAAGAAATTAAAAAATTTGACTCAGGTAAGGTCATTCGGTGACCCGATAGTCATGTTGCTATGGGCGACGCGGATAGAAGAAATAAATAAGTGGTGTATCCGTGTTCTATCTTCATTCTATCAGAAGTATTAGAATATTGCTGATCGCCTCAGATGACTCAGATGACCTTGTAGAGATTCTTAGAAACTGCACCTAGGTCATTCAGAATGAGCTAAAATAACTGATTCTGAAATATCAGCCTGATCCAATGCATATTTCAGATAAGAAGCTTCTGGTTTTTTCCCATTCATTATAATGGGGAGGTCAGGAAATTACTGATTAGGTCACGATATAAAAATCGAGATAAGCAAACTTTAGATAGTCTTCTCATGAACTGTGTAAGTGAAACATCCGCTAAAAATGTGACTTTGGTGGACGCAACTTTTTGGAGTGGGGTACTTGACTAGCTGGTGAACTGACATGACATGACCTATTGTAAAACTTTTCTGAAAGCTGTACAAAAGATGATTGAACAGGTACTGAAAATTTGGCGGGCTACGCGCGCCGTTTTCCGATATCCGGAAAACTGAGGGGGTTGCTAAACACCCCGGCCCGGGCGGGTTAAATTATTTCTATGTGTTAAAAAGTGTTCTGATAATATTTAATATATTTCGGTAAGACATATTTGGTATAGATGCGAGTCTTTTGTATAGGATGGCGTACTAGTCGCGTCTTTAGGTGAAAATAGGCATTGCGATATATGGAATGATGTATATGCCGTATATATGATATATATATGATATAATGTAGATTGAGAAGATAGGTATGTATATCGTGGTTGATTTGGTTATGGTTGTATATAGCTTGTAAAAGGTATTTTTCATACACGAAGGCCCGTTCGACAACTTGTTGTGTGCAGCCTGTTTGGATTATTACCACCCTCTTGGAAGTGCATGTGTGCCGAATGCAGGTTGCCGAATATTTGCATATTTATGTTTTTTGCTAACTGGAAAAAAATACATTTATGGCTGACGAAGGCGTTAGCCGAAAGCTCTCATTAATTTGACTAAGTTTTCATATTTTTCGGCATTATGAGGATAAGGTTATCGATTATGATTATAGCAATGGGTTACATTTCCTTCAAAACAGTGTTGAAACAATTGCAGAAAATAGGTTCCCTTGAAAGTTGTCCTGAAATTTAATCATTTCAATAGTTATGAAATTTAATAATTAATTAGATCATTTTAGCTTAACAAACGAATAAGACATTTGATTGGACGATATATGAGATACCGTCGAACTATATATACTATATATATATATATATTATATATATTATATTATATATTATATATACATTATCTTATATATATTATATATTATTATATTTATTATATTATATATATATATAATATATACATATATATATAATATATATTATATATAATATTAGTTATATATTATAATATCTTCTTCTCTCTCTCGCTCGCTCTCTCGCTCTCTCTCTCTCTCTCTCCTAAATCTCTCTCTCCTTCTCTCTTCTCATCTTTATCTCTCTCTCGTCGCTCTCTCGCTGCTCTCGCTCTCTCGCTTCTCGCTCTCTTCGCGTCTCGTCGCTTCTTGGCTCTCATGCCCTCGCTTCCTCTCGCTCTCATCTCTCTCTCTCTCTCGTCTCTTCTCTTCTCTCTCTCTCTCTCTCTCTCTTCTCTTTCTTTTCACTCTCTTCTCTTCTCTATCTTCTCTCTTTCTCTTTCTGCGATATATAGTTAGAAACAGGTAGGAATAGGATAGCATGTGCAGACAAAACAATTGGGCGCACCCAACAGCGCCCCCACTGATGGAAGAGTCGGAAGTCGTCTTCTTTACTGACGGAAGTCAGTAAGGACTTGATGGCTCGGCGGCGCTCAGCACCCCGTGCCTCTGACCGTGACCTGTGCAGTGTACAAGGACTTGAATCGGCCAGTCAGGTCGGCTGTCCGCCGTCACACGAGGTTGGGAGTCGATCGGAGTGTGCGGTGGGCCGACCTCCTAAGTGTCAGTGTGCAGCTGGGCACATCGGACACAAGAACGACCATGAAACTTCTAACGCGGACGACGATACCGTACTAATCGGTTCTTCGCCAGTAGATGCCGCCACCGCCCGACAGGACAGCTGGTGGACTCCGCAGGACTCCGCAGGACTCCGGGGTCCGGTGTGCCTGCTGCGCGTGGCCGCCGGCCGTGTCGCCCGTTACCATTTTCTAGACCGGTGTGAAGTTGCGTACCGTTAGCGGAGACGGGCGATATGAGGGAGCGGGACGAGTGAGGCGATGAAGCGCAGCCGGAAACGGGTAAAACAAAAGTTCAACCACCGGACGGTCTCCGCTTCTGTGTTTCACGCACGCGCTGTGAACCGTGATGTGACGGAGTGACAGATACCCGCGATGCGTTCGCGTCCCGCTTGGTGGGAGCGGCTGGCTTTGGAAAGATGGATTCAGCTTCTGTTTGTGAACGGAGCGTGAGCGTAGCGTGAACGTATCCACGAAAGTGCAAGCATATTGTCAAACCATTTGAGTGGGCGGAAAGCTGTATGGTGTTTTGTGTGTGGTTAATTATGCCGTTGTCGTTTATCCTGTTCACTGTTCCGGTGATGTTTAAGGGTCTATAGTTATACGTGTAGGGACTGGGAATCTAATCTATGGGGAGACGCTATCGCGAAAGCGTGTTTTGAAATCACAACCATGTTAAGGAGGAGGCTGGTACTTAGAGATACATATTACATAAGTCAGTCAGAAATATAGATACTGCTTTGATTTTTTAGTGGCATCGTCTATGCTTGTTCCTCAATATGTTTTTTTATTTTTTTTTCACTTTATTGGCAAATTGTAATTTAATTATGAAAAATCGGGGAAAATTATAAATCAAAATGGGCAAACATATAATATAAAAACTGGAAGTTATATTGGAAAACCAAGTATGGACGACGCCCCCAAACAAAATAAAAGCGATATCCATATTTTTGACTGACTTAAATGTCTCCTAAAGAACCAGCCTCCCTCTTAACTTGGTTGCGATTCCAAAACACGCGTCGCGAAAGGGTGGCGTTATGTTCTGATGACGTCAGAGCATAGCTCCTCCCTGGGTGATCTTGAACCGGCGCTGTCATACCCGTGACAGGTCAGTTGCGAGTGATGGATGGAGTCAAGGACTGGGCTACAGAGCGACCGGGCGTTAGCTTCTACTAGCATGCTGTTGCTTGATGGGACCGGACTGCCGCGTGTGAACTACTCTGCTCGGTGGAGTTCGATTTTTCCCGTCATGGTATTTATTAAACGTTGTTTTAAAGCCAAAAAGCATATTCCGCTAGTTAGAAGTATTACACACAGTCTTAGATGAAAATCGGCGCACACCGGGAATCGAACCCACCCTCGAAAAGACGAGTGTTTCTTCTGCACTCAGAAACACTTTTTAGAACTTAAGCTAAATTATCTTCCATGAGAAATCTGCACGGTCTCCATTTCGAGACTTTTCAGTAGATGGTCTTGCCTGAGAAGTTCATATTGTATCGATGCTGGTCGCTGATCATATTTGGTCTACGAGACTATCAGGCAGTCTACACATTCTGTGTAGACTGCCTGATAGTATTATTGTAGCATTTTTTTAGCGCTCAATCCCAAAAACTGCTACAGTGTACCAAGTTCTGTAAGAAGGCGGTCACTGTCTCACTGCACCACGCCCGAAACACCACACAGGGTACGATTTTCGCCCCGGAGAATTGAGGTTATGTCCCGAGGAAAGACATTCTCAAGGCCTCAGTCAGAAGAAGCCCTATCGTGCGACGTCGACGACTTTTCCGCGACGGTCCAAAGGCTGACACCTCACGCCTCATCGTCCTCACTTTTTCAAGACAACCTCGCTAAAGCCGTCTACTTTAGTTGCTGGATACTCTGATACATACGTCCGTTGTTTTTACCGTCCCGAACCCTCCTGCGCTGCTTAACAAATGTCAGAGATTTGGAACACAGCAGCACTTTTTGTAAGCAGGAGGCTCGGTGAAGCAAGTGTGGTTCTGCGCCACAATGACGGATCTCCCTGCTCTGTAACTACCAAATGTCTGAGCTGTGGGTCCCTGACCATAATCGCCAACCTCTACTCCGTGTCCCTGTTTTGGTAGAAGGAGAAAAGAAATTTGCCGCCCTTAAGGCCAATTCAACTTGATACCCACAGGCACGTCGTGCGGTGGAGAGAAAGGACACCCACTTCAACCTCTAAAACATACGCGCAGGCCACCAAAAAACAAACAACCACATGTGCAACCAGACATGTGCATGGATCTGAAAGTAGGATCTATGATCCCAGAGGATCTCTCGATAAAACGCAACGTTGGATCTTTGATCCCACTGGATCCCACGACAAATTACAACATTGGATCTTGGATCCCAGTGGATCTTTCGATTACATTTTGTAACGGATCTTGGATCCCACATGATCTCA
Organism: Semibalanus balanoides; assembly: GCA_014673585.1. NCBI lineage: Eukaryota > Metazoa > Arthropoda > Thecostraca > Balanomorpha > Balanidae > Semibalanus > Semibalanus balanoides. The sequence goes on along the minus strand of VOPJ01015926.1, from coordinate 5,619 downwards.
TTATAAACAATGAAAATGGATCTATGATCCCAACGGAACTTGGATCCGACAGGATCTGACATCCAACATGGTGATCGAATGAATAAATTTAAAAAATGCATATTATGCCATAATTATAGTATTTATCGACTCATTCGAACTAAAAGGCATGAACCCATGCTAGTTGCAATAACAACGAATGAAAGGTACTGACAATTACTTTAAAAATTGGTTCCGAAAATAAAAAAATGTATAAAGACGGATCTGGAATCCCAGTGGATCCCAATGCAAAATGGTGCCAGCGATCTCGGATCCAGGCGGATCCGTCGACAAATATTGAAGACGGGTCTATGATCCCAGGGGATCCATCGACAACTTGTGAAGGTGGATCTATGATCCCAGCGGATCTGGGATCCAGATCCCACAGATCAGATCCCGAGATCCGTTTTTGGGATCCGAGCACATGTCTGTGTGCAACTCAGACCGAGTCTATCCCCCAGCTCCCTCCCCTCAAACTAATGGCACCTCTCAAACCAGCCACAGTGGAAACCAGCACCTCAACCACCACTTCCCCGGCGCTGAACCCGGCACCTGTTACCCGGTGCGCTAGCACTCGGCACGGCGGTGACGAGCCTGCGCCGCAGGCTACGGTTCGTTTGGGCTCGGCCCAGACAGACCGGCGGCAGGAGAACGGTACGCGGCCGGCCCTCGACGACCAGACTGCCAAAGCCCAACCCTCCCCGCAACATACAGGAACAACAACAAATCAGGAGCGGCCTACACGTCCTGCTATACGTATAGCAATGGGTCGGGATCGCTCGTTCAATTCACGTTGCACACCATATAGCAAGAAAGGCTTCCAATTATACTAACTCATAATGTGGTTTCCTCTGGCAGATGAATATACATATAATAATATATATATATATATATATAGTACTATATATATATATATAATATAATCACGATAGTACGGGAGTCCACAATTGACTAGTCCCTCTGCTAAATATATAAACACATGGAATATATGATGTAGTATGCAGTACATAGAATAAAAATAATACAGTAGATAGATTACAAATTATAGAATATAGTATATACCAATTACCAAACTATAAATATAGACTAGATATTCACGAAAACGACCATTACCAAATTTCCTTCGTCCAACATTTATACCTGAAGACAAACCATCCTACATACATTGCATGCATACATACAAGTAATGAACACCGATATCGTTACTACTTTTCATTTATTTAAACAAGCAGAAAAATGCGACATTTGCCCATGAACGCCACCTTAAACATAATTAAATACAAAAACTACAGGCACGCAATGGTCTGAATGGGCCGAAGTGCCTTAAATTTAACAAATTTTTATAAATCCCGACATTCAGCTTTTAATCCTCCCGACTGCCGGTCTTATATCCTCTGTCACACCGACGTTTACCCGGGTCTGGTGGCCGCTGGCTACCGGGCAAGTGACGGCCTCGGCCGTCCCACTGTGTTTTAACTCGAGGTCAAACCGGTCAAAATTCGATAGCGTGAAAACTATGATAGATAGAGCGACGGTTTTGTTGTGATATGAAAGGTCTAACAATACCAATTAATCTGAGTGAAAATATTTTTACTTGCACCACGCTGGGGTCTCCAGGCAGACCCCCTTCCCTACCAGCCAGTAAATTGTATCCCCATAGTATCTTCTGAGCAAATCTTCGCAGCGAGACGCGAAAGGTGGCGATTAAAGGCTCTGAATGAAACGAATCTAATACCTATACTATATTTTTATAAATAAGGTAAAATGTCAGATCTCGGTCATCATCGAGTTACCTAATGGACTTATGGGCATTACTTCCCATTCGAAGTTTTACGAGCATGACTTTTATCGCAGACAAAGTTCTAACAGCTAAGTTGCATCTACCACATTACCGAAACTAAAGTTTTGATCAGAGATCAAAGGTCAAGGCCAGGTCACAAAAGGTCAATATTTGCAAGGGGTCTACTGAAGCCATGCAACACATGTTTTATGGGTTATTTTACATGCAGAAGTTGATAGCAGCAGCCATTGCCACAACCTGACTTTATAAGTCGACCCATAGGACACATCTGATCCTATAATGGTGCACAGGTCAACGTCAGGTCATAAAAGGTCAATATTCTTAATTGTTTTTAAAGTTTATAGGCCAGTTTTGTTTTCCAGGATATACATCAGTTACATTTTTGTGTCTGTATTCGTTCACTGAAAGCAAAAAACGCTGCTTAAAAAATTACGTCGTGAGTTATTTATTATTTGAGTCATTAGTCGGTCAAAAATAAAGACATTGCCTTACATATGAGTTTTGTATCGTCAGTACTTGAATTTCGAACAAATATTGGATTTGTATTATCTTGAAAAACAATATACTTAAGAAATATTCCGATTTTTGCGACGGTACCTGTTAAAAAGACCCTGTCCGTGTGTGATCGGTCATCAAGAAAACTCTGCAACAACTGTAGTAATGTATTGACTGGCCTTAAAGTCAACTAATATGCTCGCAAAATACAATCGCAATCGATTGCACAATCAGGGTTCGTAGCGGTTGCAGCGGCAGAGGACGGATACATGTTGCTACGTGATTACAGGTGACTCCCGGGTCAAATGAACTGCACTTTCCATCTCGCCAGTACACACTGTCTACCACAAACATCACTCAGCACCACAGTAGTCTGGTAGCCTCACATCATCGGCGTCCAGCATGTCCTCCTCGCCGATAACTTCTTCCGTGTCTGACATGTAATCACGCTCCACCTCATCTTCATCAGGTTCAGTCCCTTGGTCCACTGAGATGCGGCCGAGCCTGAGTTCCAGACTTCAGGCCCGCCAGGCCTGAATTTGGGCCAGGCGCCCGCGCCAACGGTCCTGAAATGCATAGCCTAACATTGAGCTTGCCTACTATCATTACGTCAGAGATTCAGGCCCGCAGGGCCTGAAGTCTCTGTCTGAAGCAACTTGCCGTCCCATGCCGGGCTCAGTCACAAGTTCGGGTTAGAATATGCTTAATATGAAATTTGGGTTTTATTAAATTTTATAATATTGTCATGTAATCTATGAGCGGATGCATGCATGAGTATGTTGTCGAAATGCTTCAGCTTGCGCCAGTGTTAGGCATAGGTGGATCCAGAACGGGTGGTTTTGTCAGTTTTGGGGGCCATAATCCAAAAAAGTTCGCACATTATGATATACTTATGCGGTTTCGCTTGCCTATGTATCAGTACTTGATCTTAAAATAAACTTTCCTTAGAAAAGTTGCTTAGATTTTCCTATAATCTCAAGGAAAGCTGTGCTAGATTTAAGCCGATTTTGGGTGGTTGGGGGGCATGGTCCTCGTGGCCCCCTCTGGATCCGCCATTGCGTGTAGGGATACGACGTTTCATGAAATTAATATGCAGCCGGCCCGATGCTGAATGCCCTGACGCGCGGTGCCGGCTGGCCGGCCGGCCCCGTCCGCTGCCGGGCAGAGCCGACATCACGAACTTGCAGAGGCTCTCAACAGTGCAGTCGCAGCCAGACGCAGCGGAAATTTGCAGGAAATGTATATAATTCATGAGTCAATGTTTTGGCACTGGTCTCATATCGAGCTCTAGCGAGCCATTTGTTGTAGCCCTCTGTCATCAGAACCCTACTCTCCAAATAATGGAACTTTTAATGCCGAACAGTTTCTAACAAAAATCAGTGAAAACCGAAGCGAATACTTGAAAACTGCCCATAGACTCAAAGATACTTGTCTGACCTAACTTTGATGCCCAAACTGATATCCGTAAGATGTTTCCTTTTAACCCATAATCATAACAAGGAATGTTGACTACGATTTTTGCATCTGCCCGCCAAATGCTGGCACTGGAAAGTTGGCTTAGTTTGCGGCCACTTGATCGTGTGAAAACGCATCCTCAGTTTTTTTGGATGAGTTATTTTAATGATGCCTGGACATTTGTGAACACAAACATCAACAACGATTTGCGGTTTAAAAATGGTCGATTTGGTGAATTTAACATTTTGGCCGCTTCTGACCTGAGTTAAAACACAGTGCGTGGCACCCCGGGAGTAGGTGGCCGTCGTTCATGGCGTGGGCCCTCCTCGCAGCTTCGTCCTGCGAGGGAAGGGCCTGTTCAATGGGGCGGCTTGCCGAGTCCAGCGGTTCATTTTGACCCACTTTACCCCTTCTCCTTCATCCCATGGCTGCGCAATAGTTCTAATGGACTGAAGTGGTCTCTCTCTAACATCAAAAAAATCGAAATCATCCACCTTTGATTCCTCCCGACTGCCGGTCCTATATCCTCTGTCACGCCGACGTTTACCCGGGTCTGGTGGCCGCTGGCCACCGTGGCAAGTGACGGCCCTCGAGCCGTCCCGGGAGTTGGTGGCCGTCGATCAATGGGTGGGCCCCTCCTGCAGCTTCGTCCTGCGGGAAGGGGCCTGATCATGGGGCGGCTGCACGGTTTAGCGGTTCATTTTGACCCACTTTACCATCTCACTTTCATCCCATGGCTGCGCAATGGTTCGAACTGGACCGAGCGGTCTCCCCCAACACCAAAAACCATTTTCGAAAATCATCACCTATCTTCCCGCCTGCTGGTTCCATTATCCTCTGGCACGAGATGTTTATCTGGTCCGGTGGGCCGCCTGCCACCGGGCAAAGTTGACGGCCCTCGAGCCGTCCCCGGGAGTGGTGGCCGTCGTTGTGGCGGTGGGCCCTCCTCGCAGCTTCGTCCTGCGGGGAAGGGCCTGTTCATGGGGCGGCTGCCCGGTCAGCGGCTAATTTGACCCACTGTCTGACTTATCACTGTCTTGACCCACTGTCTGACATAGTTCATTGAGAATGTTACGCAACACTGATACATTCTCAGCGAAGATAAAATGTCTTCTTAATGAGCACCTGAGACCTTTTCATGTTGTGAAAGCGTCTCCAAAAGTGTGGCTCTCTGCAGAGACAGGATTAGCGCTGTACGGTCTCCATAGAACTCTACAGAGTCTCGAGCGTCTCTCAGTGTGCTGTTACCAGATTTCACGTTGATGGTGGACCAGGGCAATAGAACGAACACTATGGTGGACCGTCGAACGGTTTTAGCGGTTTTTATCTTCTCAGGTTTCGCTCCGCTCCCGCTCCGCTCTTTATGGTGCACTGCAACGCATGTTTTTTGGTCATTGTACGCAAAGAAAGCAATATTGATACTTAGTTGACCACCAGACTTTATGTATATGAAGTAAATGTCAAGCTCAGGTAACGTCAAAAATGATATTGTTTAAGTTGGTAAATATAAATAAAAAAATATAATTTGTAGATCATTTTTTTCTCAGAAATACATTACTGTCATTAATTTGTCTGTATCTTGTCAATACAAGCAAAAACAAAACACAACTTAAAAATGTAACGTCAGGAGTTACCAGCACTGGTAACGCGATCACTCAGTCAAAAGGGAGGATATTATTTGGAAATTTGGTATGGAAGTTTTTGTATATTGTTCTCTAACATATCTCCCGTTCTTCTCAATATCTTTGAAAATGTTGATTTGATTGTCTTTTTTCCAAAAAAATACGTTTTTTGAAATTTTAATGTAAAAAACAAAACATTTTACAATCTGAGAGTGCTACTTTGTAGCC
>VOPJ01015925.1:0-76449 GCA_014673585.1 Semibalanus balanoides | reverse complement strand
CGTTGCATTCCGTTCAAAACTGTGCCCGCGTTTTAACGTTTAATGCCAAATCAGTGTCAAAACAATGTGAAACGAGCCGTATGATCCCTCACTTGACGGAGCATTAATTTGGCGACTCATTTTTAGTCAATCAAATGTTGTCTAATTTTCATGTTTATTTGTCAGATATACTTTGGGCACCTTACATACACTCATACATATATTATGATATAGTTGAAGTTTACTCAAGTAGGAAACTATATCTGGTAGTAAAGTGCCATCTATTGGTCAGGAGATGTACTAACTCCCGTTTGATAAGACCGAATTTGACACGCCATGCTTTATATCTTATTTTGGTGTTGTTATTGACTATTTACTTATTGCCTTCTGTCAGCATGATGCTGATTTGTAAGGATATCAGTTGCATGGATAATACAAGAACATGTGATTGATTTCAATAGTGTTTTAGGTGTTTATTATAAACATACAGTTTTGTGGGAAATTACACTTTTATTAATTAATGAGGTTAACTTTTGAGAGACTGATGGGAAGCAAGATTGTAATCAACGTGGGATTATCAATGCATTGTAGTTTTACCATGGGATCCAATGGGATCACTAATCTATACTTTGATTATGCCGTGGGATCCACTAAGATCATAGATCCAGCGCTTAATTTTGACTTGGGATCCACTGAGATCATAGATCCAACCTTATATTTGTGCGTGGGATCTAGTGATTGTTTATTGGTGGATTTTGGGCGCGCCGACAACAAAGGTTAATTTGCGCCTACTGCGGGATCTATTAAGATCATTAGGTATAGATCCAACCTTATATTTTTCCCGTGGGATCCGTCAAACCATAGATTCAACATTGTATTTTGCCGTGGGATCCACTAGGATCATCGATCCTTCTCTCGGATCCATGCACATGTCTGGTGCACACCATTCTGAATCGTTATAATGCCCTTTGTTCCTACACGGTAGCCTCTCGGGCACTCCAACAACCTTACGATATGCCAGCCTGGCTGATCGAAACAGTGGGTCTGATTACGTCATTTCCCTTAACGGCTGCTCTAGATTGGTGGTGGTTTCACAACACCTGGGACCAGATGAACTGCGGCGCATAGAGGACACCCGCCGATATGCAGCCCCTCTAATCGCCTCGCTGATGAAAAGTCAGAGGCAGTTTCACTTGCCATATTGCCACCATTATGCGTCTGATCTACATTTTCATCGAGCCCAATAATGGCGTGGGAGCTCAATCCCGTGATGCAGTGAGGGTGGCACAACCTTATCAAAAACTGGGCCTCGGCACTGTTGGGCCACAATGCAAAAAAATGTCACGCGCATGCAATTGAAGGCTTCTGAGTATATATACCGAAAATGTTGACTCGGACACTTTAAATTGCGAATGTCTCATGATACTCTGCTATCAACTATGCAGCTTGACTTGTCGACGATTTGATCAAAATCACGACCCCTTTTGCCCCACTTAGGTGGAAGTACGCAATTTCCTAATGTGTAGTGACCATCCGCTATAAATGACACCACGTGCGCTTTAGTGCCGGGAATCTCAGAGTTAATTAAATTCCGGCCCTGACACTGCGGTTGGACGGCGGGGTTCGTGGAAGGGAGGGGGGAGGAGGAACCTTGGTCCAGACAGCGTGACAAGGATCTGTTAGAAACATCTCTTGAGGAAAATGTTGTCAACAATAATAACTTCCTGATCGAGCAGCTCGGCAAATGGTCGGGTCGTTGGACTCGCATCAAACGACAGCTGTGAGAGGACAACCGCCATTGGACTCTCTTCAAACTGCTCCATCTGTAATTTCGCTTAAATGATTTCAGCACCAACAGAACATCAGTTATCACTAATCAGACCAAAGCTGTCCGACAGCACTGTCTTTTCAACACCAAACAACACATGTAAGGCATTGGGCGGGCCACGGACATCAGCAGCACATCAATCATTACAATATGGATGCATAGCCAAGGCATAACACGGTATCGTGAAACTGGTTCGGGCAGTCCGCCAACGCTTACCTGGGGTGTCATATGTATGCCTGTGTGTCTGAGTGTTTGTTTCATGGTATGACTGGTGATAAGTGTATGAATGGTTAGATTTACAGGCGCCCTGGGGGGGGGGAATCCGCCCACCCCTCCAGTTTTTCGTCGATAGCGGAAAAAGGCGGTGCACAGCGTCGCCGGTTTTTGTATACCTGTTCGAAAATAAACTACCCACATTATGTAAAAACCTTGGCCTCGGGTCATCTCAGGTTAGGTCACCAGACCAGGTCACGTGAAGAACTCACCTCCATAGAGTTTTTGGTCGGGTCATATATACCTACAGTTTGTTCATCTCGGATTTATAATATCGGAGACCTAAGGTCAGGGTCAATTTTGGGACCACCAGCACTTTTTTGTCAATAACTCTCGACTGAATGAATATAGAGACATACAAGCGGTATCAATATGTTTGTTTCGTCGAGACACGTTTCACAATGTGATTATACAATGTGACCTACTTGGGTCACCACTTGACCTGAGGTCAAATTTCCCCGTTGACCTCACCTGTGAAAATAAGTCTTATTTGAAGGGCCTGGACGAGCAAAACATGAAAACGTCAAACGTGCTGCTTTTTTATCTTCTTTAGTTAAACAGTTATTTGTAAAAAAAAATAGCCCTTTTGACCTCGAATGACCTCTGGAGATTTCACTATTGATCTGAGCTCAACTTTGAGGTCATCTTGTCGATTAAAAATGTCAATAGCTTTCGATTGATTGCTTCCGTTTGCTCCTACACTATCATAGTTTCCAAGATGATTGGGGGTATCTGGAGCGAAGTCCTAAGTCTGGAAAATCTTACCTTTGATGCCCTCTGGAAAATCTTACCTTTGATGATATTGACCTGACCTAAAACAGACCGCAATATTTTCGATAGAGCTTGTTTCAAGATATGTAACTCTGTTTTCTGTTTGTTGCTACGTTGCGTGGTTTTCAGAATCATGGGGCGGCAAAATCCGCCCCCTTCCCCTCCATGGCGTGTAATAAATCAGAGGCCCTCCAGGGCGCGTATTAAACCTATGGATTCCCAGGTAACAGATACCGTTGTAACAACGTTGTGAAAAATCAAGTTGGAATTTTACGTTTTAACAACGTTGGCAGACAACATCCGTGGATGTTGTGAAGAAAAAGTGCATAACTGCGCTGTTAAGCGTTAACATGCAACGTTGTATCCTTACGATGTCACAAACTTTGTTCTAGTACACCACTTTAGAGGAACAGCTCGCAAATGTGGTACAATTTATCTAAATAGAGCATATTCACCATCTGCTAATGATTGAATGATTCACCACATAAGTCACGCTAAGCTAATGCTTGTCAAAAAGATAACGTTGTAGCAAACTACTGGATTGAATCTAAAAAACGAACGGCAAATTCCGAATAAGCCTTCAAATTCTTGTCGAGGGAAACCTAATATTTTTTCTCAAGGGTCACCGATGACGTTCGACAGGTCACGTCATAATAAAAATGTTTGACCGTGCCATCGAAAGTCCGGTGGTCGGCATTGTCGCACAATTCAATATTTAAGCCATAATAAGTTCGGTAAGTTGGTAAAATCCGGTATCATTCGTGCATTCCCAACTTCTAATACCATTAAACCTATTTTGACCATTGGGTCAGGTCAGTCTACCCGAGGTCACGAGCAGACTTGAAGATTACGGTCAATTAGGAGTATTGTAACACAGGTTTATGGTTGTTTATCGATAAGAACGCGAAAAATGACCTTAGAACATGTTTTATTCCATACAAATTGAAGAAAAAATCAAAAAACGGAAATGCACTTTTTGCATATTGTTATACAGTCTAATTTTGTCTAATTTTATGGTGGTCTAATTTTGTCTTTGAAAGGCTGTCACTCAGTCATTTTTGAAGATATTGACTTCACTTGCTACATAACATTCATTTCAATTACTAAATCACAATATATTCCTGGTTTTTGTTGAAAATTCGAACTTTTTTGAAAAAATTTTCACAAAAAACAAAACAAATGGTCTTGAATTTCTCAATAATTATTGAAAATTTCAATTTTTCGAAAATCCGAAAGATAGCAAGTACCCTGATAACCAAACTGATAACAACTGTCGTTTGAGTTGTGTATGACAATGAGTTTTTTATTCGTCAACAGACTGTAACTTCGCGCACACAGCGTTTACAACACGAGACACACCACAATAATTACAAACAAAAAACGCAGAGCATGACGTCACTCTGACGTCATTTCCGGTTGACCTATCATAGTCTCATCTTTTTCCATCTGACAGAATGTGTCAAATTGATCTGGGACAAGGTACTGAAAGTTTGGTCACGATACCTACTTTGGTTTAGGAGATATTGCAGAATAACGAGAGGGGGGGCTATAAAACGCCCCCCAGTAACTCGCGGGTTAATGGTTCAGCCTTATCTTCTTAATTTGGATTGGATCAGAAATTTTGGATTTAAATGTATTTGGATATGATTGGATTTATTTATGCATCTTAAATATTAAACAGACGTTTTATCATATTAAACCTATTCCTGGACGAATAAAAAGTATGCAAATCGGTCGGGAGGGCTTACAAGGCCCCCTCAGATCTCGGCTGCCATAAGAACTAGAATCCTGCAATTTGGTCTGTGGGTAGGGTTCACGAAGACCTATATTTTGTAAACTTGTAATGACCCTGGGCTAATATCTTTCAAGGTCAAATGACATCACAGGTCATGTTTGCCGACATATGAAGTTTTTCAGGAAACCTTGCGATTATCTCGGAAACTATGGTAGCTAGGAGGAATCTGAAAAGAGCACTAAAAGCCATTTAAATTATCTGTCGCCACCATGTCATCAAAAGTGACCTCAGGTCAAAGATTTTGGCTATAGAGGTCATCAAATGTAAAACCTGTTTTTTTCGTAAATAACTTTTTACCTAAAACATATAGAGTAATTATTATGGTACCATCGTGGTTCTCTCATCATTTCAGTTTGAAACATAATTTGGTAAATTCAAAAGCTTGATCTCGGGTTAAGGTCAAGGTCAAGGAAACAAGTCCGTCAAGTTGCACATGAAGAGATGCGGCTTGACGAGACAAACGTTTGTGCACCAGTTGTGAGTCTTTACAGTCATCCTGTCACGAGCTATTGACAACAAATGTGTTCGTAACCTTGCATGCCCTTTAAATGGTCACTTACTAAAAATTGCATTCTGGTCATCGGAAAGGGCCTAAGATGACATGTTACTGAAATAATTGGATTGATATAGTGTGTTTTATAACGATTTTTGCATTTTTCACAATACATTTATAACGGAAGGTTAGCATTTGATCTAACTTCAGGTCATCACATACATAGATTTCGACCTGAAATTTGCAACAGATATGTATTGGCATGTCTTTTCTTTCATATAATCCAGTTTTTTAAACCGCATGAAAGTAAGAAACTTATATTATTTTAAAACAACAATTACTTTTACAAAATAAAAATAAATAGAAAATTCGAGATCTCCATATGAAAAAATCTTCCAATGCCTGTTTTCACTAATACTTTGTCACAACAAACAACTATCCACGAGTGATTAACCATGCAAAGGTTTTTGGTAAAAACGGCCGAACATGCACCCCTAAAACGGTCCTGAACCCCTATGTGCATTTTTTAATGCATTTTTTAAATACAAAAATATCATTCGATGCGCAATGAAATGATAGAAAAGTTCACTAAGCTTACAGATTCTAGGCTGAATGTTTAATGAACTGCATGCGAAGAACCAGAGTAAGAAACTTATACCAAAAGGGATAGATATATAATAAACTGCAACATATTATAGACCTACTATGTAACAAACATGTCATCAAACCAATGGAACAAATCAAGACGAAAAAGAAGAAACCCAATAAAAGAGCTAAAAAGAATAAAGCCGAAAAAAAGACAAGAAGAAATCAATTCACACAATACAAATACATATTTAAAAATAATCAAGACAAGAAAATCAAGAAAGTAATAAATGTAACAAAAGAAGAAGAAGAACAACAAATCATTAGCTCACAACAATAAATCAAGTACCTAATCAACAAACACAATGCAAAATCAACTACAAAAACAATCTCCAACCAACAGATCTCATATATATGTTTGAGTGTCGTTACAAATGACATCCAATCGAACGCCAATTTCGACTGAACTCCTTTATGTTCAACACACAAATGTTATTTATATATTTATATGTATATATATATATATATATATATATATATATTATTTTGCCGAATGTTTTGTTTGTATGGCTTTCCGAGGTCAGGACCCGCGCTAAGCAGAGCTTGTTTGTGCTTGGTTGCCTGGACCATCAACCACACGATCGCTCAAATTCCTGTTGGCCGGCAGAATTTAGAGACAAAAGTTGTACGTGCCCGACATACCTGGACACGGTCCGCTCCGCTCACTGACGTCACCTGACTTTGAGTGCGACCACCGCCACCGGCCGCAGGCCATCCCAGTCAGGAGCAAATAGCGAGCGCCGAAGCGACTCGAATCCGGGTTGCCACTACCGGGATAGGTCAGAAGACCAGCGCTCTCCCAGTTCCCACTGAGCTACGGGGGCGGACTATACGTATACAGGAGGTCCCAGTACTAGACATGAAGCCCCCCAGTACCAGACAGGAGGCCCCAATACTAAAGAGGAGGCCCTCAGTACCAGACAGGAGGCCCTTACTAGACAGGAGACCCCCATACTATACAGGAGGCCCTCAGTACTAGACAGGAGTCCCTCAGTACTAGACAGGAGGCCCCGTACTAGACAGGAGGCCCCCATACTAGATAGGATGCTCCCAGTACTAGACAGGAGACCCCTACTTTACAGAAGCCCCCTAGCACTAGACAGAAGGCCCCATACTAGACAGGAGGCCCCCATACTAGATAGGAGGCCCTTCAGTACCAGACAGGAGGCCCCCATACTAGACAGGTGGCCCCCAGTACTAGACAGGAGGCCCCCATACTAAACATGAGCCCCCCCCTCTCCGAGTATTAGACAGGAGGCCCCATACTAGACAAGAAGGCCTTGTTACTAGACAGAAAGGCCCACTATTACTAGACCAGTAGGCCCCCGTACCTGACAGGAGGCCCCGTATACAAGACAGGAAGCCCCCCAGATCACTAAGTCGGAGGCCCTCATACAGACAACGTGCCCCCCCCCCCCCAGTACTAGACAGGAGGCTCCACAGCACTAGACAGGAGGACTCCATACTAGACAGGAGGCCTCCGATATACCGAATAGCAACAGGTGGATCTCGCCATTAATACAAGCAAACTAATATCGGTATCGCTATAGTAGCCCCAACTCGACGGAGGCCCCTACAGCCAGGGAGGCCCCTGGGGGAGGAGGCCCCCCTTTGACTTTGCCCCCAGGTAAAATATGATGGCGCCGTTCCTGATCAGAGCTATCGGAGCGTCAAATAATTTGCCGCTGAATGCGAGGGCTTCACCCACATAAGCTATTTGTGAAAAGTGTCTCAATGATTTTCTTTAAACATGCAATGTGTGTTTCTCGAGGGCTGATGTGCATCATTTAATGCATGGGCGATACATTTTTAACGATGTTATTTGACTTGAAAAGCCGAAAAACCATTCTATGGATGTATCCCGAAATAAATGATATGATATGAATTCAAATAATAACCCTATCTGACCCGATCTTGATCTTTTATGATGTCAGGTTGTGAAAATGGCTGCTTCTATCAATTTATACGTGTAAAATATCCCCTCAAACATGTACCGCATGACTTTTGTAGACACCTAGATTATAGTGACCTTTTGTGACCTGATTCTGACCTTGACCTTTGCTTAAAATGTATTTTTTACTTAAAGTAGGAGATGCAGTATACCTTTGAGAGCACTTTGTGCGATAAAAGTAGCAATATAATGCTCTGGATGGAAGGTATGGCCCACAAACGCAAATATCTCAATTTTGAACTTTTATCTGGCCGTGACCTGACATGTGACCTTAATTTTCAAAATTCGGGTATTCGTTATATTCGTCTCATTGAGAGCTTTCTATGGCCGCCTTTTGCGTCTTGCTGCGGTCATTAGTTAGGAAGATACGAGGGGAGGAGGGGCCTAAGATTTACCCCTAAGCTGTCCGTTCTCCTGGAGCGTCTTCACCGCGCGGGTTAATGGATTGATCCTGTCAAGTGCTGTGTGCAGGAGTCTCAGGACTGACACGGAGGAGTCTCAGGCTGACGTTAATCGAAGCCGTGGGTAGTGTCACCACGGGTATCAACATGTCGCTGAGACGGCATCGATGACGATGAAGATGATGAAGATGTTGTGCTCGTAATAAGCGCGAGGCACCGGTGTTAGCCAGCGTGCTCGCAGTTCGCACCTGTCGGCCTGGGACACCTGATGTTCCCGGCGAGAATTGTCAAGGTCACCCGAGGGTACACGACACCGAGACAGCACGGATACCGGCCGAGAGAGATATTTGCGGGGCTTCAACAAACCGAGACGACGCAGATCAGCACAGCTGGCAAAAAATGGGTGTGGACGAACAGACAGACAGACGGAGAGACATACTTTCTTTCAATAGTACGCAAGATTGCATGACAACGGTGCCAAGGCAACACTCGAGAGACAAGGTTGACATGCGGCTGATTCGGGAAACACAGGGCAACACAAAGCATTGAGACATGTGTCATCAACCAGCCGTCAGACCAGCCCGACTGGGCTCAACATGTCATCAGCGTGTCAGCAGCGTGTCAGCAGTGTAGCAGCAGCAGTGTCATATTGATACTGGCGTCAGACACTAGCCGACTGGGCTCAAATGTTCATCAGCCGGTGGTCAGCAGTGTAGACAGCAAGCAGTGTCAATATTGGATGGATGCGGGGCAGAACCAGCCCGACGGGCTCAACATTCACGCGCCAGAGTGTCAGCAGTGTACAAGCAGCAGTGTCAATAATTGATCTGCGTCAGACAGCCCGACTGGGCTCCAACTCGATGTCTCCAGCGTGTCAGAGTGTAGCAGGGCAGTAGTGTCAGGGCTATTGATACTGGCGCGCCAGACAGACCCGACTGGGGGTCAACATGTCATCACGTGTCAGAGTGCTAGAGCAGCAGTTGTCAATTTTGATATTACGCCGTCGACCAGATGGGGCAAGACTGGCTCAACATGTATCAGCCGTGTCAGCAGGTAGCAGCGCAGTGTCAATATGATCTGCCGGTAGAACAGCCCTGATGGGCTTCAACCATGTCATCAGCGTGTCAGCAGTGAACAGCAGTATGGTCATATGATACGCCGCAACCTAGCCCGACTGGCTCAACATGTCATTCAGCGGTCAGTCAGTGTAGCAGTAGCAGTGTCAATATTGATAGTTTTCTGCCTTGTCAGACAGCCGACCGGGCGCTTAAGTCACATGTCATCGAGTGTGAGACCAGTGTACGCGACAAGCAGTGTCCAATATTGATACTGGCCGCCAACCAATCCCGGACTGGGCTAACATGTTCAGCAAGCGTGGTCAAGTGAGCAAGCAGCAGTCGCAATATTGATACTCGCCGGCAGACCAGGCCCGATCGGGCTCAACATGATGTATCAGCGTGTCAGCAGTGGTAGAGCGCAGAGTTGTCAATATGAATACTTGGCCGCAGAAAGCCCGACTGAGGCTCAAATGTCTGCATAGTCAGCAGTGTGTCAGCAGGCAGTGTCAATATTGATACTGCCGTCAGACACCGACTGGGCTCAACATGTCATCTAGCGTGTCCCAGCAGTGTAGCAGCAGAAGTGTCAATATTGATATTGCCGGCAGACCAGCCGACTGGGTCACATGTCTCAGCGTGTCAGCATGTAGCAGCGTCAGGTCAATATTGATACTGCGGCAGACACACCCACTGGCTCCAAATGTCATCAGTGGTGTAGCAGTTGTAGTAGCAGCAGTGTCTATTGATACTGCGGCAACCGACCAGACTGGGCTCAACATGTCTCCAGCGGTGTCACAGTGTAGCGAGCAGTGTCCAATTTGATACTGCCCGGCAGACCAGCGGCCGACTGGGCTCAAATCATGTCATGACTAAATCACGTGTTGTTCAGCAGTGTAGCACAGCAGTGTCTAATATGGCTCTCGCTCAGTGGCCGGTGTAGTCATGGGGTCGCCAGACTCCGCCCGACTGGTAACATGACTCATTGCTCTGAGAGCAGAGTGTCAGCAGTGGTAGCAGCACACACGTGTCAATATTGATATTGCCGGAGACAGCCCGCTGGGCTCAACATGTCATCAGTGTGTCAGAGTGTGAGGCACAGTCTGCGTGCAGACAGCCGACTGGGTCTCAACATGTTCAGCGTGTCAGCAGTGTAGGCAGCAGCGAGTGGTAATATTGATACTGCGCCAAGACAGCGCGACTGGGCTGAACAGTCAATCAGTGTGTCAGCCAGTGTAGCACAGCAGTGTCTATTGATCTTGCTGCAGACAGCGACTGGGCTCAACATGTCATCAGCGTGTCAGCAGTGTAGCAGCAGCAGTGTCAATATTGATACTGCCCGGGCAGTATTCATACTGACCGGCCCTCAGGTCAGTATGCATACTGCATACTGACCGGGCAGTATTCATACTGACCGAGTTTTCATATGGGCCGTAACAGTTATATAATTAGGGAAAAGTTAATGTCAAATTAACGTAAACTGATGTAAAATATAACTTTCCCTAGACATAATATCGATAGCCATCTTTCAAATGTGATACACTGCTTCATTCAAACAGTGTTTGCGACGTTATTATCAGCAGAAATATTGCCGGAGCTGCGTCTATCTGAAGTCGGAGCGGCGCTGACTCCCGTTCGCTGGACGGCTGGAACATCCCGCTGGAAGCGTGATGGTTCGCCGCAGGCCGCCTCGACTGGCCTGCCGCATCCATCAGCCCGTTTTTAGACTGACAGGAATCGATGCGGGTCAACCGAACCAGCTAGCTGATGCTCGCCGGGGCTCGCAAAAAGCACAGTCTCGTCACGAATCTCAGGCCGATCTCTTCTTTACTTGCCAGAGAGCTACCGACACGTATATTCCAAGGCTAACAGTGACAGCATTTAAATATAATACTTCAGGGAATACCGGGTGGAACCAAAAAAATGTACCACATTTCAAAGTAAGATCAAATCAAAAGTATGCGTCACTGACATTATTGTGTTACATCATCTCAAAGAACATTTCATGGAGATTTGTATTCAACTGGTTCAGCATCTCTACACTACACTTCACCACTACAGCACGTGCTCTAGGAGCGCACCTTTTCTTGAAAGGCACATATCTGCTCGCCTTCCGACTGCGCACGTGTCTCTGCTGATACGTCTGATCTCTCTCTTAATGGCGTGTTTCAACTCCCTTCAGGTTCTGGGGATCACCATCGTACACCTTTGACTTGAGATATCCCCACAAGAAGAAGTCAAGGGGAGTTAGATCGGGGGAGCGTGGGGACCACGCATGCTTCGTCTTCAGGCTGATAACGCGGTCGCCGAAGTGTTCTTCCAGCCATGCAAGGGTCAGCTTGGACGTGTGGGGCTTGCTCCGTCCTGCTGGAACCACCAGCTGCCCAGATCACCGCCACCGGTTCGGCCAAGCTCTTTAATTAACTTTTCCAAGATGCTGATGTAGCACTCTTTGGTCACGGTCGTTGTCATGCCATCACAGCTCTCGAACCAAAATGGTCCGATGATGCCATCTGCGCTCATCGCGCACCAGACATCAACCTTGGGGCTGTGTATAGGTGTTTGGTAGGTATAGGTGGTCTTCTGGCTTTTCTGAGGACCAAATTCTACAGTTCTGAGTGTTTACTCCACCATTCCGATGAAAATGGCCTCATCACTGAACCACACTTGCTGCAAGAAAGCCGGGTTGTCAGCAAGTTTTTCTTTCATCCAGCTTGAGAAGGCCAGTCGTTGCTCCTGGTCAGCTGGTGTCAGTGCCTGGTGGACTGACAGTCTGTAGGGCTTCAGTTCAAGGTCCTTCTTTAATATTTTTCTTACTGTTGTGTGACTGGTAGAGTTCTACATGGGTCGGATAGCCGCACCTTATGGACTTAATGGGGCGGAGTGGACCGAATAATCTACAGAACGCGGCCAGTGGTGCGGCTGTTGGCTGTAGTCCAGATGATTTTTTTAAATCATATAAACAAAAAACAACAGTTCCTTTAATATAACTCAATCTGTTGCTGTAGTGGTCAGACACACAAAATATCAGTATTTTACCACATAACAATGTCACAGATAATCATTCTTACTTAGCACATTGCATATTGCGGAAGCAACACAAACGATCAAACACTTAATCATAGTCCAGATTTGCAAGGGCCTTTTTTAATTTCGGAAAGTGAATAGTGGGGGGAAACTAAAAGAAATTAAATGTATATGGGAAATACACTGGTTAGTTAGGCTTAACACTACTTAAATCCACATTACTCAATATTTAAGGTTTTGCTGACATTAAAACAGTGGGACAAAGTTGGATGGCCGGCAGATGCTAAACCTTCACTGAAGGTTAAAGATAAATTCAGCTGACTATCGACATTCAACATCGATTGAGGTGACAGGCGAGGAGCACCTTTAGTATTAGTTGGCTCACCAAATATGCTTAACCCGCGCCCGACTGGGCCTCTGCATTTCCTTCGCCCGACTGGGGGTGTTGAACCCCCCCTCTAACTCGGCTCCCCATGCACGTTAGACCAAAAACAAAAAGAACATTGTTTCGAACCGTTTATTCAAAAATACATTATCGAAAACATTTCAGACTTTTTCGCTCACGTTAAAATCAGGTCACTCGAGGTTCGAAGGTTCACATTTTCAAGTTTTAGGACAATCGCTCCAGAAACCCCCAAATATCTCGGGAAAACTATGCAATCTAGAAAACAACGTTAAAAAAAAACTATCGCTAGCCATTGAAATTGCAATCGCAAGTATTGTCCTCAAAATTGACCTTCAGGTCAATAGTTTTAAGCTCTTTAGAGGTATTAAAGTCAAAAAAACTGATTTTGGCAAAAAATATTTTCGATAACTTCTTATTCTTAACAAAGATACGGGCCATACTGTATACGCCATCGTGTTGTTCGTCAAGGTGCTTTGAAATATTGTCAAATTTGATCATGTTAGGTCAACTTAAAAAAAAATGACCTCAGGTCCAAGGTCAAGTGTGACCCAAGTAGGTCATGTTGCGATATCAGTAGATATTGTCTTGACGAGACAAACACAACTGGTGAAAGTTGCAGTTCTCTATCTTCATTTGGCCAGAGTTATTGACGAAAAAGGTTTGGTGACTCGGATGACCTCAGATGACCCGTTAGTGTTCCCTGAAGCCAAAACCTGCACTTGGATCATACAATAATTCATAATCGATAACATCATCCAGAAGGAAATGGACTGAATCGTCGGACAAAGGAAAGCATTTGTTATTTCTCCATTGATTATAATGGAGAATCGCAAAATTGACCCGACCTAAGGTCACCGATACAAAAAATCCAAAACAATAAAATTTTGTAATACTAATAACTTAATGTAATCCTGAAAGTTTAATATCATCCCTTAAAAACATGTAGTTATGGTACGACCGCAAAACGTTTTTGTAGGTAGGGTCAACTTGACCTGACCTTTGCGTGACTGACCTGACCTGAACGAAACCTTTAAAATTTTTGCAAAATGTTCGGAAAGAATCAGTGAATAGTTTATGCCAAATTTGGCGGCGCTACGCGCCGCGTTTTTCGTTATCTTGATAAAACATGAGGGGTTCAAACCCCCCCCCCCAGTGGGGCGCGGGTTTAATCCAATTAAAAACAATCAATTTCAAATCATGGCGGCAAGCTGTACCTGTCTCTCACCTTAATCAGGTATTTCCTGATGCAACCTTTTCTTCAAATCATATTCCTTTTACGTTTAAAAAGAAGGTATGTATATTTTTCCTTAACCAAAATATGGTTATGCACATCACAATTCAAATTTCGCCTTTTCAACGATGATCCACGTGAAATTGTTGTGAAGTAGGGGGCACGTGGAGTCAAGGCTAAGGGCGAGCACTAAAAACTGGATAATTCGCACTAGTTCGCCGCCAGAGACCGCTAGTGAGCCGGTGAGTTTTGACGTTGCAAGCATATAATAACAGTTTATTGATTTACAATTTGTTTCTTACCATTTTTTTTTTCATTTGAAAGTAAATACATGAATAACAATTAGTTTGCAACATAAAAGTACCCTGGCTCATACCGGTCCCTGGCGGCCAGCTGCTACGAAAAATCCAGCTTCTGCAAGCGAATAAGGCCTGGATGAGTTTCAGTTTACGACAATTTCGACGTTTAAAGGGAATATAGCACCTTGGGAAAAGTATGTAGAATGATGGAGAAGAATGCCCTGATTACGGTCCTGGCATTACATTTTTTTGCGAAAAAAGTCAGAATTCGTTGTGTAATTTGAAAAATAGTAATATGTTTAACATGTGACGTCACACCAATCTGCGTTCACCAAAGCGAGTTGGTCGGTCACAAGAGGCATTTCGAACGGCAAACTTTTGCGGCCCGCCCAGTGACAGCTGCGTGCCGGCACCGCACGATGGTGCACCGGTAGGCGTGAAACGCGACTGTCTGGGTCGGACCGGCAGCTCGCTCGCTTCCGGGTAGGGACGTTGGGGGCACGCATACGTGAACCACTAGTGTGCAGCGAGCGCCTGACGACTCGGTGGCGGTCGGGGGCGGACGCAAGTTAATGAAATATGGGGACGTTCAAAAAGCGAAGTGCGTGGCATCACAGGAGTAACTACTGAGACGTATGCGAAACGTCACGGGGATTTGTGAACGTTGAAATATGACCACATACGACAACGGTTTTTCGTTGAAACTCAGCACTAGGTCGCTTTGGAGGGAAAAAATTTCGGAATTTGGGGGTTTCTCAGCACACCCGACAATCTGGCTATCTCAGTTAAAAACTAAATGTTTAAAGGTGCTATATTCCCTTTAAAGGGAATAGTTCACCTTGAAAAAAAAGAGAAAAATCTCAGAAATGATGAAGAGAAGCAAGAAATTTAGTTATCATATTACTAGTAAGTCAAAGAAACCTATTATTTAGCCGCGGGAAAAAGCAAATTAAAATGCAATTATTTGTGATAATTCATATTTTTTTCACTCAAAGTAATGCGAATATCAGCTGGCTGAGAAGCACGAAACGTCATCGCTGTAGTTGAGGAATCGTGTCGTATACATTGGTTGTACTTGCCCAAGACTTTGTTTGGAAGATGCCGGAAAAATACAACGCTTTAAAAAAACATCACGTACTGCTTTAAGTAGGTATTCTCACTATTATATTTCACTTATGAAATTGTAGTGTCCGCACGTCGCTTCCACTGTCCGTGCTCTGGGGCGTCTGAGTCCGTCTGGATTATGTTGTCACTAGGTCTGCACGCCGCACGGGTCTTACACGTCACTCAGTCGGGCGGCTGCGCGCGGGCGGCCAATCAAACAGCGGCACGCGCTTACGGTACGAGGCGGGGTTTCGGTGAGTGGGGAGGGGACAGATTCAAGAACGCGAGCCTGGAACGTCTCAGGCCAGCGCTTGAACGCTATGCATACGCTTACAGAACGTTGTTTTATAAAAATGTTTTATAGAAGATTTAACATCAAAATCACTATGCATAGCATTACCTGGCAAGTTCATTTCTGAATAAAAAGAATAGGTTACTGAAACATATGGTTTTGTCCAGCACCTTACACTTTCCCCAAGTCTTACGTCAGTGCTGTGGCGTCATAATCATACGTCATATCAAGCCAAAATCAGCCAATCAAGCGATTGGAGTACCGGGTTACCCGGTCTCGACTTTTAGGACGAATATTAAATAATTAAGAGGTTTCTTGAAAATGTGGGAAAGCGTCACAAGTCTTTTTCGAGCATGCGCCACAACTTGGCTATCTCAAACTCAAACCTTATGTTTAAAGCGTGAACTATTCCCTTTAAGCGGCGTGTTTGCGTTCGGAAGGTCTTTTTTTTTCGGCATTGCGTGAATCTTTTCGCGATTGGGCCTCGGAAAGGGTGTGCGTCTAGGCCTTGTTGGGGACAATGTGGTTTTGGTTCTAATTTGGTCTCCTTAAAGGACCAAATCTGTATAAAATCATTAGCAACACTCGTTTGAACACGCCGGATCGACATGAAAAAAATGACCCAGATCAGTCCCCCATTTCTGAGCATCGGCAGTGTCTGGTAATGGACCACACTTGCCGGATTGCTCAGAACGATTAATTATAGAAGCTGTATGTTAAAGTGTGAACCAAATTAACTCATTGCATAACTGCTGAGAGCAATAGATAGTTTAATTAAAAAAAAAAATGACGCCACATTCAAGATTTCAGTGTGAACCCGGCGAGGTTTTTCACTAAATTCCTGCCTGAACGACCATGGACATTTTGTGAAATCTTTCGCGAAATTTATTGCTCTCCGAACGCACTCAAGAAGTTTATCTTGCCAATCCTTTATTTGGACTCAGTGGCTTAGACTTCTACCTGGGCTTCCATATTGCAATCGAAGACCTTTCCGCCGCAGTACGCATGGCCTTGCATGGCATTTATCTACCGTGGCCTTGCCCAAGGCTTTATAACAAAACGAAGGCGACAAGGCCAAGGTCTTGACTGTTATTGTTTGTATCGGCACATACATCACATCCAGTTAGGTACTCTAATTTTCGTATACTTTTCCTGGACAAATGGAATGTGCACAGTTTTACTACCGTAGTACCTTTGCTGCATCTCAAGTCACGAAACGAAACCTGGTGAGGTGAGAATGATTGACTAACGAATCCATGCTTGCTGTTGGAATGGTTAGGTACCTGTCAGGTACCTGAGCTTAAGCTACGGCTTGTATCCTGTATGTGTATTCATGTTAAACAAGTTGGCAGGTTATGTGATTAACTGAGCGCTGACTGAAATTCCTATTTACATCAAATTGACTCCAATGTGCAGTGTCCACTGTCCTCTGACTTCTAAGTCAAATTAAAATGTTGAAGGTGGCAATTGACAAATGGAATCATCTATATTAAGAAAAGTCTGCATATTTCACAATTTTATGGGGCAGTGGAACCAAAATCTTCCGAAAGTTGGTATTCTGAAGCCGATTATTTCCATGCAATGCCATAGGCGTAATGTTTAAATCTGAAAATATTGATGGGGCAGCTGCCTCCTCTCCCCCCGGCTCCTGCGTCCTTGCTATGGGTTGCGGTTCTTGGCCACTTCTAGTTTTTAACTTTTTATGGTACCATTATGGTGTTATCACTTCTCTATTGGTAGTGGCTTGTAACATTTTGCAGCACAGCAGATTAACAGAGAAGCAGGAGCATGAACCCACACTATTCACGTTGATAAACTTTACAGTTTTGATTTTGTACACCATTTTTCTGAAAATTAGCACACGTATAAGTTGAAAAAGGGTGCGGTTGGATGATGGTGGCTGCTAACATTTTGCCTTGGCTGCGGCTGGCTGCGGCTGTGGTGCTCTGGCTGCGAAGTGGCTCGGCTGAGGAAAAGTACAGCCGTGTAGAACTCTAGTGACTGGTGCCCACTTCTTGCGCGATTTTCCTGGTTGACTTGGATGGGTCACGCTCAATGACATCTTTCACCTTACTAATACCATTTTGTGTTTGTTTGGACTTTTTTCGGCCACTGCGACCTTTGTTCTGGTTCAAAACAGAGCCCTCTTTTAAAAAAGTTTCGGAGAGGCGAAGAATAGTTTTTCTGGTCGGCGTAGACCGTTTCCCAAAATGTGCCCTGAACCTTCGCTGCGTCTCTACAATGGATTGGGTGCTCCAGTAGAAGTCTACCAGTTTTACTTTCTCTTCCCTACGGAGCCGAGACATGACCAAGGCCATATATATCGACATGACTGATAACAATCGAATCGTGGTTACAACAAATTTCCCATGCACGTGCTTTCAAATTTCGTATGATATCACGAGCTTGACAAATTATTGTGCCTGCTAGAAGGAAAACAAATGTGGTACATTTTCTGTTTTCACCCGGATGACATGTCTGCATGGGATACTGAACCAAGAAAGCAGGTTCAAATAGTTTATTAACACGCGCCCTGGAGGGCCTCTGGGAATAACATGCCCTGGAGAGGAGGGCGGATTCCCCCCTCCCTATTATCTCGAAAACCACGCAACGTAGCGACAAGCGGAAAACGGAGTTAGATAGCTCGAGACAAGCTCTAACGAAATTTCACTGTCTTTGTTAGGTCAGATTAATATCAAGGTCACCAGAGGTCAACAAAGGCCATATTTTCCAGATTTTGAACTTTGCTCCAGATATCCCCAATTATATCGGGATAGCTAGGAGCAAACGGAAAAAGAAGAAGAAAGTCGTGAACTTTTAAATCGAGCTAGTTGTCCTAAAATTTGAGTTCAGCTGAATAGTTTAGTCCCCAGAGTTCATTGAAGGTCAAAAAATATATTTTTTGCAAAAAAAGCGTTTTGCTAATAACTTGTTAGCTAATTACGAAAAGGCAGTTCTTTTGACGCCATCATGTTTGTATTGTCAAGGCGATTCGAATATTTTCCATTTTTACAGGTGAAGTAAACTTGGAAATTTGATATCAGGTCGAGGCCAAGTTGTAACCCAAGAAGGTCATGAAGCCTATTGAAGGACGTGTCTCGACGAGACAAACACATTGCTACAAATTTCATGTCTCTATCATTATTATGTCGATACTTATTGACACATAAGTGTTGGTGGTCACAAAATTGACCCTGACCTTAGGTCACTGATATCAGAAATCCGAGATAAACAAGTGGTAGGTATCCAAGGCCCCATGACATCACGCAAGTGTGAAATCATCGTTCAAAAACTGCTAGTTCTCAATGGATGGTTGAAAATAGGATATGTTAACCCGTGCTTGACCGGGAGAGGGCAAATAGTGGTAAATGTGAAACATAGCGATGTTGAATATTTGCGATAACTTCCAAACCGTTCAAGATATCAACCTGAAACTTTCAGTACCTTCTTCCACATAAATTGTACATCGGTTGAAAATTTGTTAAATGTTTCAACTTTTGTATAGATATAGGTACCCCGTTCTGTGACGTCACGTTTCTCGAATTTAGCGATAAAATCACCAAGGATTTAAGTAGCTGTACAATGGTTACATCTTATGTTAAACCAAAACCCCCAAAACTAAAAGATAGGAAATAACATGTTGTACAAAACTCCATTTTTTTTCTCTCCAAATTTGGCTGATTTACTTTTTCTATTTGTTGTGTCATATCGAAAACTGAAATATATGTGAAAGAGTGGTGTTCAAGGAACATATAAACCAAATTTCAAAAAATATTCGTGTTTTTGACTAAGTAATAGCAATCCGTGGTAATAGCCTTCCAAGCACAACGACCTCTGCGCGAATATAGCGATAAAACCACCCAAACTTTGAACAGAGATGTAAAAAGGGAGAAATTCAAAGACAAACTGATAAAAAACAAAATCAGATAGACATTCAAATGTTCTACAACAAAATACAATCACAAAATTTTGGCATTACATTTTTTACGCCTAATATTTTTTCTCGAAAATATCGAGAACTATAGATGAAAATAAATAAAAATATGATGAAAGCAAAGTGTTACAGCAATATACAAACCAAGTTTCAAATAAAGGGTACCATTTTTTCACTTAAAGGGCCAAAGAATGGTAACGGATTACGCAATATTTTCAAATTGCGTATTTTTTTGCAATATAAATACAAATTTGTGGTATTGTGGGAATGCATTTCTGAGATAAAACTGGTCCAGAAACATGCCTTTTTGTTAAGATTTATAAATGAAAAAACTTTATCTCATTTGACCTGAATTTGACCTCAGCTTGACATTAACTTCATTTAATTGAGTTTATTGATTGTAAGTATCGATTTATACGTATAAAAAGGCCCATAAAACATGTGTCGCATGACTTTTAACCCGCACCGAGCCGGTGCTCGGCGCCACCTTCCTCGGGCCGGGGGGCGTTTCGATGCCTCCCTTCTAACTCGGCTCCTATGGGACCTAGACATAAACAAGCAAAAAAAAAAAACCAAAAAAAAAAAAACACACACATTCGAGAAATCGATTTAAGGGAGTTGGAAACTATTTCGGTGACAAATTGTATCGGGTCAATATTAGGGTCACCAGAGGTCATCAAAGGCCAGATTTTCCAGATTTAGGACTTAGCTCCAGATACCCCCAACTATCTCGGAAACTATGATAGCTAAGAGCAAGCAAACGGAAAAAAGCAGTAGTTGACTATTGAAATTTGCATTCGCACCCATGTCTTCAAATTTCAACTCAGGTCAAGAGTTCGGGCTCCAGAGGTCATCGAAAGTCAAAGAGGCTATTTTTGGCCAAAACTGTTTTCACGAATAACTGTTTACTCAAGTGATATACGGACATAATGGTGACACCATCGTGTTTGTCTCGTCAAGGCGCTTTGAATGATGTATATTATTACCAGGTTAGGTCAAACTAGAAATGTGACCTCAGGTCAAGGTCTGCACATTGGGAGACGCACCTTGACGAGAGGAACACATTGGTGCTTTTTCACTTCTCTATCTTAACTGTATCAATAGTTATTAACAAATGGGTTTTAGTGACCTCGGATGACCTCGGCTGACCCTGTAGGGATACCAGAACAAAGGCTGCACATTGGTCTTTAAGAAAGGCCTATAATTACATGATACAGAAGGAATTGGGTTGATATCATGCGTATCCTCAGAATGGAAAGCATTTGAATATTCTCAAAGAAGAGAATTTTCATATTGACTTATAATGAAGAGTTAAAAAAAATGGCCTGACCTTAGGACACCAATATGAAAAATCTGAGATATACGAACTATAAGTAAAAATGCTCTCATGAACATCTGTAAGTACGAAGCCAATCAATCAAAAAATCTAGGTTTGGTGGGACCACAATTCTTTTTGAGGCGGGGTCACATGACCTGGGCTGGTGACCTGACCTGATACGGCCTAAAATACAAAATAGCGAAAGCTTGGCAACAGATGAATAAACAGGTACTGCAAATTTGGCAGCGCGTAGCGCCGCCGATTTCCCTTTATCCAGGACAAACCTGGGAGGGGGGGGGCGTCTAAACGCCCCCCGGCCCGGGCAGGATACATTTTTTCTTTCGGATAGTGACCTTTTGTGACCTGAGGCCTCTTGCACCAAATAATCTACCCGGATAAACAATAATCCAACCCACCATGTAAAGCTACCCAGCCGGATATTTATCTGCCACAGCGAAGCAGCCAACTGGGTAATAACCCCAGTTTGGCTGCTTTCGCTTTGGTGGCAATATAAAATATCCGGCTGGGTAGCTTCCCATGGTGGGTTTGGATTATTTTTTATCCGGGTAGATTATTTGGTGCAAGAGGCCTCTGATCTTGACCTTGACCTTTACCAAACATCTCAAACCCCAGGCCCCTCCACGGCATCTATCTCTCGATACCATAGCGCAAAGCTGAATCGGATGAGAAAAAAAAATGATTGGACGGGTAGGAGTAGGAGTTGGAGTTGGAGTAGGAGGTGTTTCTTTTCGGTAGGGCACCTCAATCCAGATGTAAGACACCATCCAGGAGACTCGGGTGCATGCCGGGTACGAAAACGTATTATAGGTACAACGGTTGTGCCCGGCACCCCCACCTCCCTTCATCCTTGCCTTGGCAACACGTTGAGCCGTGGTCGTCCACCTGATTTCTCTCAGCAAGCCCGTGTTTTTCCCATGTTGGCCTAACGGGAAAAACCGGTAGTATAACGGGGTCCCAATTTCAAGAGATAACGCTTCAGGCCATACGGTGTTTATTGGTAGGGTGAGTATATAAGCCATGGTATTAACCGCGTAAGCGCGGAGACTTGACTCCGCTGAAAGGTGTTACAACAATCACCCTCGGCCTTGTGCGGCCTGGCATCGCTCGTGCGCCGTCCACTGCGTGGATGTGCGCACTCCAGCCCGAGCGCTGGCCTCGTCCCGTGAAGGCCGCGAACACATACCGCCACTGCCGGGGGCGGATTGGCCGGCCCGGCCGAGCCGACCGGGCTTGGCTGATCAGTCGGTGTTTGGGAGGCGGGCGCTGGAGAAGGAAATACAGCTATGCAGACCCAGTGAACTGTGTTTGGTGCGGCGAGGACCGGCGGTAACAGCGGATGCGGCGGAAACTACAGATGCGGCCACGATTCCCATCCGTGCCACTGATTGCAACACGGCAGTTAATACAGGGCAGATTAATAGTTAATGCCTGTAATTCTACTGCAATCGCAAGGTTTTCGGCTGTTAACATTTATGTTCATTTTCCTTTCAGGTGATAACACAGACAACGACCCGGACTACATAGAGGTTTCGTCGGCTTCAGATTCTGAGGAAACGTCAACTACTGAAGACGTAACAGAAGTCTTGGAGGAAGATGAAGAATCTGAGCAAACAGAGGAAGCCGATGAGCAAGCAGAGGAAGCTGTATAACTAGGAGAAGAAGCCACCGAGCATGCAAAAGTTACAGAACAGGGAGAACATGCCGCTGAACAAGCATAAGTCGCTGGACAAGCAGAAGTCGATGAACAAGCAGAAGATAATTCAACGCACGGTGACACCGTATCAAAGGAAGATCAACCATCTCCCACCAACAGTTCACTAAAGATTCAAGGACGGAAGAAGAAGTGGAATATCTGTCTGTACTGCCAAAAGCCACAAACAAAGTTTGCTCACCACGTCTTCAGGAAGATTAAGACGGAGATGGAAGTATGTCAGGCCTTTTCATATCCTGCAAAGTCTGACAAGAGGCGGAACGTGCTAGCCACCCTCATTGATCGGGGGAACTACAGTACGCAAAGTTCTAAGGACTGGTCATGGCACCATAATCCCAGGAAGATGTCCAGTAAAGTCATTGGATGCCACGCAGGAGACCTTTCGTGCAACGCCTCCGAACAAGGAAGAGGGGTACAGGCGGAGTCGAAACGTATGCTGCCGCCGAGTGGAAGTGTTTCCGAAGGCCTAATGGAAGTCATGGGTGTGATGAGGGATGATGAGGTCGGTTCGCTGGTACGAAAAGACAAACTCATACTGGACTTCGGCTCACGACTCTTCGCGAAGCTTGGACGGCACAGGCATCAGCATGCGCATATACGAGGGATGATGAGACCTGGGAATACTGTTGTTTCCTCTGAGGAAGAAATACACGAAAGCCACCCTGGTGTCATTCGTTCAGCCAGCCAAGTTAAGAGACGTAGTTGACGCAGTCTCTGAAATGACAACGGACAAAGATGGAACGTACAGCAACCCATCCCTGGCAATTTCAAGCCTGGGATAAGCGGTCCATCCGAGTCACTCGGTATCATCGGTCGAAAACACGTTAAAAAAAAGATCATGCATCATGGACGGAAACGAAATAAACAAGGTACGGGAAAGCCAGACGACTTCGTAACTGTTTGTAACCAAGAGAGAATGGAAAGTGCCAAACGTATCTTCACAATCTCTGGAAAAGCTGGTAAGAAAAGAAGGTGAAACCAGTCGGAAAATCACTGCCCACGGAAAATGAAGACGTGGGCAGATCTCAAAAGCTCTGGGATATCGGTATGGCAGGCGAAGTAAGCTTGGAAGAGAGCCTCATCAAGCGTTTAACAGGAAAGCTCGCGCAGTCCGCTCTTGGCAGCCCAATTCACCATCTTCAATCGGAGACGTCCCTGGGAGACGTCCGGAGGCTGGGCTTACGTCAATAGGGACAAAACGGTGAACGACGAGATTGCACAACACTTATCCCAGCTGGAAAAATAACTGTGTAAATCACTGGGGTATGCTGAGGTGAGAGGAAAGCGAGGCTGCAAGGTGCCGATGATGACGACGGGCAAAATTATAGGCACCACGGATCTCCTTGTGGCGGAGAGAGAAGCTGTCGATATGCCGTGGCGGGTGCGCGGTGGCTGGTAACGTTCACTTACCATAGTGGAGTGCTGGGTGCCTCGCGCCGTGGTGGCGGCTGGAGTCGAATAAAACTTTTATTTGTGCCCAGATCCCAGACGTGGTGCGCTGACTAAGCACGGTTAATGCTTTTGCACCATGTCTGCAATTATTGTGCCACACAGTGCATGTATTGAATAATAAACGTGGTGGTGATGATGATGATGATGATTATGATCCCGGCCCCTTCATATTCGTCGCCGCAACATGCCAGCAAGGTACGCAAACCACTCTCAGAGGCAGTGACTACATAAGAAGGGTCGCAGAGAAGACTGGGGCCGCAAATATCTCCGCCGCAAAATACCAGAAGCACCTGGCGTCGATGATGCAGCTCGGGCAGCTGTGATAGTGGAATGGACATCGTTGCAAGGTTCATGGCACATTCTATCAGAATCCACAAGCAGTTTTATCGGCTCCCTGACAAAACGGTGGATATTGCCAAAGTTTACGAAACTGCTGATGGCGACGGACAAGGGGATGGGTGCCTTTGTCGGCTTGATCCCACAGTGGAAACAACCGAAGATTTAACACTTCAGGCCACGGATGCGGTAGAAACCACGGATGCGGCCACGATTCCCATCCGTGCCACTGACTGCAACACGGCAGTGAATACAGATACAATGAACCGAACATAAATGAAGAAAAGGAGGGAAAGTACTAGGAAGGAGGGACGGAAAAGGCAAAAAAAGCTGTAGAAAGGCGAATGAAAAAGTTCCTTGACTCAGGCACAGTCCCAATAATTGTTTAGTGTGAAACAGTTCTGGTAAAAGAACCGGTCACGTAGAAGCTGGAGAGAGCTTAAATACTGTGTGTACAATATGACTGTCAAGCAAAAGCGGGATGGTGACCCTGGCTTTGCACAGTATGTCAGATGTCGGTCATCTGGGCCTGCTGAGCGCAGTTCTCCTGATCTACCTGCTGAGCGCAGGCCTGCTGAGCGCAGTCAGACTTGGCGGAAATGTTCGAATGCATCCCGCAGCGGGTGTGACATGCTCCTACCGAGCCGCACTATTCTTGAAGCAGCAAACTCAGCAATTGTAAAATATCGTTCGTTTTCAATGTTCATCGTTTCAAAAGTACAAAAGAATGATCACTAACATGTCAGTTATGCTTATTTTAAATATACAAATCGAGACAAAAAGGCCCAAAACCAAATAAAATGATATCAGAATCCACAAGTTTTATCGGCTTAACTGCCATGTTAGTGATAATTATTTGTTCTTATTCTCATTCATCATTCCATCATGGCAAAAATAACTATCGAACAAATTAAAGGGACACTGCCACCTTAAAAGGGACACTGACCCAGTGACCCACCTTCCCCAAAGTTATCAAATGTACGCCGCTTGTGGTGCTAAATATGAAGTAATTGCTGCTAAACACGATTGCTGCTGTTCCTCACAAACTGCTCAATTTCGAAATCGCACGTACAAATGACCCCCGTCGTTCGCCCCTATAAAAAATGAGCAAATGTGCTCAGTTCAAGGCATGCCTAGCTTCGAAATTATTCACAGGGTGACGTTTACTACCCCTGGTGATGGGGCTGCATGCTAACCACTGATGTAAACATGCGTCCTCTCCCGCTGCACGTGCATTATCACGTGGCCTAATGCTCGCATTCGATGCATGAAATGATTAGGTTTATATATTTACTGAGAGCTTAGATAATTCGATTGCAGGAGACTCAAATCGGCACCAGGTTGTGAGCAGATATGTGCGTGATAAGAGACGCCTCCTCTTTGCTATGAGATCNTTACGTCTTTCTGTCCTGAATTGGCGCGATGTATGTCTATTTTTGACATTATGAAAATAAGTTGTATTTGAAAATATAATCAAATTGTGTTTGAAAAAAAACAATCCAAGGTGAACTATTTCCTTTAAATGGAACTTTGTTTGTGCCTAGATCCCAGACGTGGTGCGCTGACTCAAGCACACGACTCATGCTTTTGCACCATGTCTGCAATTGTTGTACCACACAGTGCATGTATTGAATAAACGTGATGATGATGATGATGATGATGCCCCCCCCCCCACACACACACACACAAACTCACATTGGCCTAATTGTTAAAATCCTGCTAATCTGGGGGGGGGGGGCTGAAGTGGGCCTGGGTATCCAGGCCCCTCTGGGGGCAACACCCCTGGTTTAATGTATGCTATTATTATATATTGTATAGATATACAATATATACCTGCTATATTCACTGCTGAGGCTTTATTGTGTCATGTGTAATTTTGTCAAACAACTTCCTTGAGTTATTGTCTGATCGTTCCTCTTTAAACATTGATATTTCTTTGTATTGTATTATTTAAATGTCTTGTATGACATTTGCACACTCACTTGCAGTTGCAGGCATTGAAAGATGGCTTCAAAGAAGAAAGAAAACTCAGCTGCAGCTTTAAGAAACTTATATGCTGAACTGAATACGTTTGGACAGGCAGATGACTATGAGAAAATCATCAAAGTCTCCAATAGAAGTGAGTACATTCGCCTTGGTCCTGAATCTGATTCTGTGTTATGCTATATCTTCTAAGTATGATGATGACACGCCGACAAGCATGCCTCGTCTCCCGGCTGATGACGTGGTCATCAGGGTGTTGTTGCAGTAATGCAATCGTGCAGTTGAACGTGAATAGGTTCCCCATCCTGCTGGAGCCACCAGCTGCTCTGATCATCACCACCGTCAACGAAAATCGACACCTCAGTCAACTTCGTCTTCCTCGTTTCATAAACCTCATTTCGTGACAACGTTATTAGCCGGCCGGAATACAATACATGCCTGGCCAGCCGACTCTCTCGACTTGGCCCCCTTGGGTTTTGTGGGAGGGAAAGGCCTCAAATCACAAACTAAAAGAACCGAAACAGAAGAGAACCTCAAAATAACAACAAATAAATGTACTACGACTCTGTGAGGTTGAGAAACGAATGTTTTATGTGAGGTTGAAAAATGAGCCGATCTGTGTCTGGCAAGAACATGAGCATTTTTCCGAGCACGTGCTGCAGTGAAAAGTGTATCAACCGCACAAGTTTAAACCATGGTAGCTTATTTTTTGCATGGATTGTTCTTCAAAGTGGTGTAATATGTAATGTAACAATGTATTTTTTAATATTAGCATTAATAGGTAGCATTAATATTTTTGGACTTATTCAACTTCAAAGTATGGTACATTTTGTGTTTCCCCCCAGTATATTTATACATTGTTTATGTAGATATAAGTATGCAGTAGTGTTTTAATTTAGCAACTTGATTAATCTTGTTTATGCTCTCTGCTATATATACTTTCAAAAATGATGCCAATCAAGTTGCAATATCACAAACTTATATGCTTTACCCACATACTTTCAGTTATGTCCATGGACAAGACTGCCTTAAAAGCTTTGCAGTATAAGATCATTAGCTTGATCAATTTGGGCCGATTCGAGGAAGCTCTGAAGCAGATGAACAACTCTGCCAAGCTTGCAAGGTGAGTTCGCACATCGGTGTTGTGGGTTGTAGTCGGCAACAGTGAGAATTACAATAAATATTGTGCATGAATAACATTGATGTTATCCCTTATCCCACTTCCCAGTCATTGACTGATGTCATGTACCGCCTGCTGACTGCTTGACAAAGTCTAGCAGCACTGAGCAACTCCCATGCTCGTTGCTCAGTAACAGCTCGTGTGTAGCCGTGACCGTGACATATCCGCCATTAGCACTTAACTCTCCTGACTGCCTGGTCTGCCTGACTCCTGACTGCCTGACTCCTGACTGTCTGGTCTGGGGACCGCCGCCGCCGTCTGTTACAGCTCGCTACACTTTGAGAAGGCGTACTGCCTGTACCGTCTGAACCAAAACGCCGAGGCTCTGGAGGCCATTAGCCAGGCGCCGGAGCAGACCCTGCAGCTGAAGGAGCTTCGGGCGCAGCTCTTCTACAAGCTTGATAGGTAAGTCAGACACGGGGTGGACATCTAGTCTGTGATGCGATGTGAAAATTACTATTAAGAACACAATTTCCTTTGGATGCCGTTCGGGGGAATAGTTTTAGCGGCGCTGGAAGGAGATGTGACATTTTACCCGCCTGGCCAGCTGTCATTCGGTGCTCCCGAGCCGACGTTGAATGTCGCCATCCCCGCCTGGCCAGCTGTCATTCGGTGGTCGCCAGCCGACGTTGAATGTCGCCATCCCCGCCCGGCCACTGTCATTTCGGTTGGTCGCCAGCCGACGTTGCAATGTCGCCATCCCCGCCCGTCCAGCTGTCATTCGGTGGTTTTTCCGTCCAGCCGACGGTTGACTGTTGCCATCCCCGCCCGGCAGCTGTCATTCGGTGGTCGCCAGCCGACGTTGAAATGTCGCCAAGTCCCGCCGGCAGCTGTCTTCGTGGTCGCAGCCGACGTTAGAATGTGCCATCACCGCCCGGACCACGCTGCTCATTCGGTGGTCGCCAAGCCGAGTTGAATGTCGCCATCCCGCCCGGCCAGCTGTCATTCGGTGGTCGCCAGCCGACGTTGAATGTCGCCATCCCGCCCGGCCAGCTGTCATTCGGTGGTCGCCACGCGAACGTTGAATGTCCATCCCGCCCGGGCAGCTGTCATTGTGGTCGCCAGCCGACGTTGAATGTCGCCATCCCCGCCCGGGCAGCTGTCATTCGCTGTGCCAGCCGACGTTGAATGTCGCCATCCCCGCCCGGCCAGCTGTCATTCGGTGCTCGCCAGCCGACGTTGAAGAATGTCGCCCAATGCCCCGCCGGCCAGCTAGTCATTCGGTGGTCGCAGCCGACGTTGAATGTCGCCATCCCGCCCGGCCAGCCCTGTCAATTCGGTGGTCGCCAGCCGACGTTGAATGTCGCCATCCCGCCCCGCAGCTGTCATTCGGTGGGGCTCGACCAGCCGACGTTGAAATGTCGCCATCACCCCCGCCCGGCCAGCTGTCATTCGCCGTGGTCGCAGCCGACGTTGAAATGTCGCCATCCGCCGCTGGCCAAGCTGTCATTCGGTGGTCGCCACCGACCGTTGAAATGTCGCCATCCCGCCCGGCCAGCTTCATCGGTGTCGCCAGCCGACGTTGAATGTCGCCGATCCCCGCACCGCCGCAGCTTCATTCGAGGTGTCTGCCAGCCCGAGCGTTGAATGTCGCCATCCCCGCCCGGCCAGCTGTCATTCGGTGCTCGCCAGCCGACGTTGAATGTCGCCATTCTCGTCCGCAGGTTCCAGGAGTCTCACCAGACGTACCGCGAGGTCATCAAGAACACCGATGACGACTTCAATGACGAGCGTCTGGCCAACCTGGGCGCGGTGCTGGCTCAGCTGGGTATGACCAATCAGGTGAGAGCGGAGAGGAGATATCATGTCGAAAGCCACGGTCAGTCGTGCACCACGAGCAGGCTGGGCTGACACGCCGTGTGGATGAGCTCGTCACATAATGCATATGTTTAAGTTTTGCAGAAAAATTTACATGTTTTTAATGTGGGATCATTTTAGTGAATACGTTTGCGTTTTCATTCTTTGTTGCATTTGCGTGCGTTTTGCCGATGTTGACATCATACCATTGTGTGTTGTGTGTGTATTTTTTTTTTTGTACGCTTGCAGGACCTTTGTTCACGGTGGTGCTACACAGTGGCGTATTTTACCAGCATGACAGACGGCACTCATTAATGCAGTCATCGTTTGCCGCTGAACCGGCGGGTCATCGTTTGCCAGCGTGCAAACGACATGTCCGACTGTACGCGTCGCCAGCGGTGTGACCTCCCTCCCTAGTACCTCGACTGATCGGTGCCCGTTCCTCCGTGTTCCAGTCTGCGCCGGACGCCAGCGACCTAGGTGACGCCACGTACGAGCTCGTCTACAACGCGGCGTGCCGTCAGCTGGCGGCCGGGCGTTACCAGGCGGCCGCGGAGCAGCTGGTGCGCGCCGCCGACATGTGTCGGGAGGCGCTGCGAGAGGACGGCGCCGACGACGAGGAGATTCACCAGGAGACGGCCATCATCGACGTGCAGCGCGCCTACTGCCTGCAGCGGCTCGGCCGCATCGCTGACGCGTCCCAGCTCTACCACGAGACGCTCAAGAAGCGGCCGTCAGACGGCTCCGTGCTCGCTGTCGCTTCCAATAATATCGTCTGCATCAACGGCGATCAGAACGTGTTCGACTCGAAGAAGCGGATGCGCGCCGTGACGGCGGAGGGCGCCGAGGCGAAGCTGGCGGGCCACCAGCGCCGCGCGATGGCGGTGAACCAGTGTCTGTTCAGCCTGCTGACGCACCAGGGAGACGCCCTGCAGAAGCAGCTGACTCAGCTCACCGAGAGGTACCCGGAGGAGACGGTGACGGCAGCGCTGATCCGGGCCTCGCACGTCGCGCGCAAGAGCCCGGACGAAGCGGTGCGGCTGCTGTCTGAGCTGAAGACGGACTCGCCCCAGCAGCGGCTGCTGGTGCAGCTGTCGCAGGTGCAGCTGCTGGTCGGCCGCGGTCAGCTGATGGAGGCCAGTCGGCAGCTCGGCGAGCTAGGAGAGCTCAGTCGCCGGCCGGGCGTCGTGTCCACCCGCGTGGCGCTCTGCGTCCGCGCAGGCAGTCAGGAGGCGGCCGCTGAGCTGCTGGCCGAGGCCGTAAAGCAGCAGGGCAAGAGCAAGTCGGCGCGCGGCGACGCCAGTCAGCTGTGGCGCCAGTCTGCCGACTTCAGTCTGCGCTGCGGTGACCCGCGCGCCGCCGCCTCCAGTCTGGAGGAGCTGCGCAAGAAGCACCCTGGCGACGTGCGCACCGTGGCGAAGCTGGTGACGGCCTACAGCCAGTTCGACCCGGCGGCGGCGCGCCGCGTCTCGGCCGAGCTGCCGCCACCGCAGCACGCCACCGACCTGGATGTGGACGCGCTGGAGACGACCAGCGGCCGGACGCGCCGCAAGGATGGCCTGCCCAGCCCCGGCTCACCCAGGTCAGTCCAGTGGGATATTTGTGCTGCCGTCTGGCTCTGGAAGATGGAAGCATTAGGTGTTGGCTAATGGGCACCCACATAACCCCGGAGTTGCGGTGTTCTAGAAACCCAAACCGCACGGACATGCGCACGTTCACACGCGCACACACGCACGCACGCACGCAAACACACACATGCGCACGCACACACACACACACATTCGCACGCACACGCACGCACACACACGCACACGCACGCACACGCACGCACACACGCACACACACGCACGCACGCACGCACACACACGCACGCACGCACACACGCACACACGCACACACGCACACACGCACACACGCACGCACGCACGCACGCACACACGCACGCACGCACGCACACACACACACACACACACACACACACACACACACACACGGTGTTCGCTAACTGTTTGGTGTGTTTGTTGCACGATTGTCGATATTTTCGTTTGCTGGCTAATGTTTGTTCCAATTCTCCTTTGGACAAATCTGAGAAGTTTTAGAAGATTCATCTCCTTGGTTGTCATGACTGGACCTTCCTCGCAGCTTCGCCCTGCGGGGAAGGGTAATGCAAGTCCATGGACGGTTGCCCGGTCGGCGCTCAATTTTGACCCACCTTTCTCCTTCATCCCATGACCACGCAATGGTCGTAGCGGACCGAAGTGGCCTTATCCTAACCAGTAAGACGCCTTAATCAGCGAAGGACGAGCGAGCCCGTAGAAACTCGGTAGCAATGAAATTGGTCTGGCGTGGCCTCCAGAACGTACCTGATATCGGTGTCTGTGTCGCCAGCTCCCCCGACTCCGCCGGAGACGCGCTCATTCAGAAGCAGGACAAGAAGCGGAAGAAGAGGAAGCCTAAGCTGCCGAAGAACTACAACTCCAAGGTGAAGCCAGACCCGGAGCGCTGGCTGCCGCGCCGCGAGCGATCCACCTTCAAACAGCGCAAACGGCGCCGCAACGAGCCCATGAAGGGTACCCAGGGCGGCCCGTCCGCACAGAGCGACCTCTAGTGAGTACCGGCAGGGAGATATAGAGCGGCATCTAGTGATTACTGGCAGGGAGATATAGAGCGACCTCTAGTGAGTACCGGCAGGGAGATATAGTGCGACCTCTAGTGAGTAGCGGCAGGGAGAATATAGAAGCGACATCTAGTGAGTACCGGCCAAGGGAGATTATAGACGCGGCTCTAGTGAAGGTACCGGCAGAAGAATATAGAGCGATCTTTCTATGTGGAGTGGACGCGGCAGGCGAGATACTAGAGCGGCCATCTAGTGAGTACCGACAGGAGATATAGGCGGCATCTAGTGAGTCCCTCAAAGGGAGATTAGAAGCGACCTCTTGAGTGAGCGCGGCAGGGAAGATATAGAGCGGACCTCTAGTGATGTACCGGGCGAGGGAGATATAGAGCGGCATCCTAGTGAGGTACGCTGACAGGAGATAGTACTGAGCGGCACCTCTGTGAGTACCCGGCAGGAGATATAGAGCGGCATCGTAAAGTGAGTACCCGGCAAGGAGATATGAGAGCGACCTCTAGTGAGTACCTGAGCAGGGAGATATAGAGCGACCTCTAGTGAGTACGGCAACGGGAGATTATAGAGCGGCATCTAGTGCAGGTACCGGCAGGGGAGACTATAGAGCGGCATCTAGTGACGTACGGCAAGGAGATATGAAGCGACCTTCTAGTGAGTACCCGGCAGGGTAGATATAGAGCGGCATCTAGTGAGTACCGGGCAAGGAGATAAGAGCGACGCTCGTAGTGAGTACGGCAGGGAGATATAGAGCGGCATTAGTGAGCTACCGGCAAGGAGATATAGAGCGCGCTCCTAGTGTAGGTACGCGGCAGGGAGATATGAGAGCGACCATCTAGTGAGTACCGGCAGGGAGATTATAGAGCGGCATCTAGTGAGTCGCAGGGAGATATAGAGCGGCATCTAGTGAGACCGGCACAGGAAGAATATAAGAAGCGACCGTCTAGTGAAGTACGGCACGGGCAGAATATAGACGTCCGGCATCTACGTGAGTAGCGGCAGGGAGATATAGAGCGACCTCTAGTGAGTACCGGCAGGGAGATATAGAGCGGCATCTAGTGAGAGCAGACAGAGCGGACCTAAGTCGGCAACGATAGACTAGAGATGATGCAAAGTGACCTCTTTGTTATGACAGTATGACACTGTTTGAACAGAGTCGTTGATACTGTTGTTTTGCTATATCCCAAAGTGACATGTTCAGACATACGAGCGAAATGTATTCACACTTTCGAGCCTTTCAGCACCCTGTTGTGCCATGCCCCTCGTATCCGTAGTAACCAGCTCAGAATCGTACTGAGCGGCGTAACTGTGATATTTTGTGTCCTGTCCGACCATGCTGTGTCCTGTACTACTGTGGCTATGTACTACGGAGTACTGTGTCCTGTACTAGTGTACCCTGTACGACTGAACCCTGTGCTACTGTACCCTGTACTATACTGTACCCTCTACTACTGTACCCTCTACTACTGTACCCTGTGCTACTGTACCCTGTACTATACTGTACCCTGTACTATAATTACTGTACCCTCTACTACTGTACCCTCTACTACTGTACCCTCTACTATTGTACCCTCTACTACCTGTACCCTGTACTAGTACTACTGTACCCCGTACTACTGTACCCCGTACTACTGTACCCCGTACTACTGTACCCCGTACTACTGTACCCCGTTCTACTGTACCACGTACTACTGTACCACGTACTACTGTGGTACAGTAGTACGGGGTACAGTAGTACGGGGTACACTACTGTACCTTGTACTACTGTGCCCTGTACTATAACTGTACCCTGTATGTACTACTGTACTCTGTACTTCCTCTGTATAAACTCTGACCTCCGTGTGACCGTCTCCTGACCTTTGTGTGACCTCTGCATGACCTATGACCTCCGATCGACGTTTGACCGCTGTCTCCCACCACCAGCGACATCACTAAGACAGCTGTACAGCAGAAGGTAGCCTCCATCCCCGACCAGCTGTGTGACCCCTGTTCGACCTCTGACCTGTGTATTCGTCTCTCGCCACCAGCGACATCACCAAGACGGCGACACTGCAGAAGGCGGCCGCCATCCCCGACCAGCCGGCCGGGCCGCGCCAGATGGCTCGCAACGCCCAGAAGAAGAAGAAGCAGAACAAGAAGAACAAGTGGTGATGCGGCGGTCACGCCGCCCTCGGGTGCTGTCGGGAAAACGGTCTGTTATCTTTCCTCTAAATATTATGTCGATTACACTATGGTGAAATGACTTGAATGACTTTTGATTGGCGTTAGAACGTGAATGTCATGACTATGCAGTCGGTAAGTTGCTCGGAAACTCAAATTGTGCTACTACTATTTTGATCAAGATCCAAGAGTCGACGTTGTTGGCCTGATAAGTACTGATAAGAAATAACGCGACACTGTCTACCACCGAATGACTGGGACGGAGGGGGGGGGGGTCGTAAGCCGCGGTCGTGTTCCACCGACGTCAGTAGGTCCACTGAGGTCGCTGAGTCAGCTGACGTCACATGACTGCACACGTCCTTCTCGGCTATGCTTATAACTGGGGAGAGGAGGACTCTGTGTGGGGACTTTACTGCTGGTAGTGTGGCTTCAGAATATATAGTTAACTGGGATAGCTTATGCATTATCATAGCTTTTCCATGTCAATAATATCATTTTACCTTTGGCCATACATTAGCCATACACTAGTCCTACTTATAACAGCGTGAAGGGTTTCTTTTTTCCCAAAACAATTCTTTCATATGACGTCATCAGCCCAATAATTAAAACTGATTTTTTAAATTAAAATTAGCATGTTCGTGAGAACAAGTCAATAATCGATGGTTCAACCTGTTCAGTCAGCATTCACTTCATATTTTGCACCACAAACCGGAATACATTCTACAACATTTTTGAAGGTGGCACAGTCCCTTTAAACTGGCATCTTTTGCTACTTATTTTTGTTATAATATTAGCCAGCCAGAAAAGATGCAATTTAAAGGGACTGTCCACTTCAAAAAATGTGTCGAATGTATGTGTTTGTGTGCAAAATGGAAGGAATGCTGCTGAACACGATTTGACTTTGTTCCTCACGAACAGTGCTCAATGTATTAAAAAATCAGCTTTTAATAATGGGCTGATGACGTATATGAAGGAATTTTTGGAAAAAGAAAACCTTCACGCTGTATAAGTAGGACTAGTGTATGGCTAAGTATGGCCAAAGGTAAAACAAGTCGACTGTTAATCAACATTTAGCAAAGAGAGACTACGACATCGACTCACGGCCACCATTAAAAATACATTGTGGGGGCTGCGATGTACAGATTGCCAAATCAAACTAGAATTTCTTCTCTGTGATTCCCACTCAGTGGTTGTTTTAACTTATACCATACATAATTGCAATGCCAAGCACGCAAAATGGCTATCTCAACTCAAATCTTAAGTTAAGGTGGGACAGTCCCTTTAAATCATGTTGTAATTTGGTAGATTTATAACCCTCTGAGAGCATAATCTGAGGACATGCTTATTGCTTAAGTAATGATTGTTATCGAGCATAATGCAGGCCAACATAGTAAAATCAATATATACTTATAACAGATGATATGCAAGAAGAAATCAAGTAGAAATCGCTTGAATATATAAGATATGAAAATGACTTTTTGTCATGCATTTTGTTTGTAGATGCTGTCGCTGAGCATGCTCTGTAAGCCAACCAATTACACAATAAATTATTTTTGTCCTGATCAGTGGTCATGGATCATTGACTCAATTACGAGAAACACGCATGTGATACCACGAAAAGCAATCATGTGGGCATAGCAAGCTGTTAAAATTCGAACGTAAGCACGCTTGTCAACAACACAAAATTCACGAGTGCTACCATCAACAGAAAGTAGAAACGGTGGGTAACAACATACATACAAAATGTGATGCATTGAAGCTGCATTATTGTGAGTTTGTATTGATTCATAGTGCACTGTAGAGGTGCCTCCTTTCTACCCACCTACCCACCAGTTGTGGGTAGTTACTACCCACGTGGGTAGTTGCGGGTGGCACAAGCGATAATTTGGATAAAGTGGGTGGTTGGCGGGTAGCGGAATTTTCATAATT
Organism: Semibalanus balanoides; assembly: GCA_014673585.1. Taxonomy (NCBI): domain Eukaryota; kingdom Metazoa; phylum Arthropoda; class Thecostraca; order Balanomorpha; family Balanidae; genus Semibalanus; species Semibalanus balanoides. The sequence goes on along the minus strand of VOPJ01015925.1, from coordinate 40,452 downwards.
GCAAAACAATGGGGAAAACAGGGGTTTTGATGGGAATTGGGATGCTTGAACAAATAAAGGCATCTCAGTAAGTGAGCAGGGATCAATAAAAAACATTTTAACATTAAAAATGAGTTATTAAATGGCAGACATAATGATGACAAATTTTATTTGTGGTTACTTGCGGGTAGCTGGCAGCCTATATGGTCATGTGGGTAGTGGTGGGTAGTTGAAGGGGGTTTGCGTGTCGGGTCGGGTAGCCACAAGCCTGAAAAGTGGCACCTCTAGTGCACTGTATCATATCGTCTTGAAACCAATTATAAGCACACCCCTTTTTTACTTATGAAACATTTTTAAAAATAAATTGCCTTTTTGAGACAGCGCTGTTATTTAATATATCGATTGAAAGCTTACAATATACGGTTGAATACATAATAAATAATGTTTGTATTTGCTGTCAAACACTAGCCAGAGCATACAAAGACATAACGGCCCGTACCTATATTGCGGGACCGTACCTATACCTATCATGTTAGGCACATTTAAATTTCGCCGGCCATCTGGAATAGCCTGATAGGATGGTAACGGCCAGGACCTGCGCAACAAGCACTTCTTAGCGCGGGATCTGACCTGATAGGATGGTAACGGCCAGGACCTGCGCAACAAGCACTTCTTAGTGCGGGATCTGACACTGGACATTGGTCTTTCACAAGTTGTTAACTCATTTCACAAAGGCAAAGCTGATGTATCCCTATTATCGCCGGAAGAGGGAAGATGAGGGAAGCAGGGAAGAGGAGCGTGTTTGCACCAACCAAGGGAAATATGTAACTCCTCCAAATTGTATGTTAATTACGCCCATGAAGACCCAAGCTAGGTGTTTGGATGATACTTTCAAGGGTAAAAAAGACACAGTTCATGCACTGGAGATGAGGTTTTATGCATTAGAGCAGGGTATGGCGTACTGGCTACTCACAACACTCATATGTATCCAGGCCGACGTAATAAACGCGCTGAGCGCGGCCGGCTGGCCGCTGCGACGGACGGCACGTCTCGGGAAATGCATCTTCACAGAACATTTTGCGCAAATATGCGCATTTAGCTTTTTAGACCCCCTTATACAGAATTAAATAGACTTTCATCCGACCGAAAAGCTAAGAGAAACTAGGCGAAACTAACTGTTGTTTGCCTATTTTAATTTGAGCTTTATTTTACTGAGGATGTTTCGTTGACACCATCAATAGAATGCAGTGGTACTTCCTATTTTGAATGTGTATGTAAAAACGAATTAATCCACACTGTAGCCAACATTATAAGTAACATTTTGGTATAAAATAATACGCATTTCCATCAGTGAAAAGGTAAATAATATGATATTGAAATTACGGTAGATATAGTTACGGCGCACGATTAATTGAGTCATGATAGACTCTGGGTTTGGCGTACGATTGCGGTATTTTTTTACAAACGAAAACTTTTTTATTAGTCTTGTCGAATGATTTCATCAATTTGCAACACATTGACACCAAAAATAGAAGTTCCGAAGTTGACATTGGCCATCCGTGAGGCCGTTTCCGACCACAGTAGGCCGATGGGTTCGCGGCCGGCGGGTTCGCGGCCGGCGGTTCCGCGGTCGGTGGGTCCGCGGTCGGTGGGTCCGCGGTTGGTGGGTCCGCGGTTGGTGGGTCCGCGGCCGGCCGGTTAGCATCCGCAGTTCGTGTCGTCAGCGGCGCTCGAGTGACGTTGGTTGCTGGTGGTGGATTGGACGGATCGTCCGGTCCCAGCCACGGATCTTCGCTGTCGGGCAACGCAAGTGAGAGGCGCTGCCGTCTGTAGTTGGACTGCTGGGGCTGGGCGATCCGCTTGAACTTTTGCGAGTCCCTGGTGACAGTAGTTTGCCCGTGCGTGGCGGTGATCTGGGTTCTTCTCTGCTGGATGACCTTGCAGGGCTCGGGATCGTAACGTGAGCTTTTCTTGGTGGCCGTGCGCTGCAGAAGGACTGCGTCACCTGTCCGGATGTTGTGAGCACGGACGTTCTTGCGGTTGTCCTTGTACGCTTTCTGCATGGCCTTCGCTCTTGCATCATGCTTCTGCACTTCTTGATGGAGTGATGTTGCAGGTGTTGGCCTCCCAAACGTTGGCAGCCGAGTGCGGTACGGGCGGTTAAAGAGCATTTCTGCAGGCGGCTTTCCGGTACTTGGGTGAGGCGTAGCTCGATATTGGCGGAGGAGTTTGTAGAAGTTCTTGTTTTGTATTTTTTCCTTCTAATTGCGGGCCGTGTTGCCACGTTTTTTCACCGTTTTCATGAAGACCTCGGCCAGACCGGTTCCGCTTCTGTATGGTTTTGTGGGCTCCACCTTGTGGTGTTGAGAACCCAGCCGCAGCGTGCGTACATGGAGAAGTCGTGGCCGTTGAATGGTGGTCCGCCGTCCGTCTTCACAGCTTAAGGGATCCCGTGTGTGGCGAATATCTTGTCCAGTATCGGAATAGTTGCTTGGCCGCTTGTGCTGGAGGTGATTTCGACCTCTGGATAGCGGCTATACTCGTCGATAACTACCAAGAGGTGTTCTTCGCTGGATAGAGGGCCCCAGAAGTCCGCTGCCACCCTCTGCCATGGCAGATCCGGCAGAGCAGTCGGCTTCAGCCTTCAGGGGGTCCCTGGTCGGAGTGCACGTTGAGGCTTGGCATGCCAGACAGCTGGCAATCTTCTCATCGACGAGCGCATCCATACGGGGAAACCAGAGTCGTGATCGCAGCAGTTTCTTGCTTTTCCCGGCGCCCTGGTTCCTCTCATGCGCGAGTTTCGACTACACGCCGACGGAGACTCCCGCCCCCGGCCTCAGTTCTGAGACCGGAATGTGAGTCTGTCTTCACGGGAGAAGCACCCCGTGTGTAACTGAACTCTCTGAAGACTCGGAAGGGAAAAGAGATCATCGTCCCCGGTGATGTATCCCTGCTGGATACATCTGATCAGCTTCTGACTTTGTAGGTCTCGTGCTGTTACTTGTTGCACCATGTCGATAATGACGGCATCCGGCACGTCGTCCGATATGACAGTGTTGATGTAGGTTTCGTCGTCGCGGTCGAGGACCATGTCGTGTAACTGCTCCACGGGATACGACGAGAGGGGGATCGGGTGTCTAGATGCGTAGTCGCAGGGGCTTTCCTTTCCAGGAAGATGTACCATCTTGAACTGGAACTCTTGGGTCTTCAGTTTGTGCCTCTCGACACGGGTGTTGCCTTGCTTCTTTCCATTGTAGACGGCTAGCAAGGGTTTATGGTCCGTGACGGCGTCGAACCGTATCCCCAGCAGGTAGTGGCGATGAACATTCATGCCCCACGCCTGCGCCAGAGATTCCTTCTCGAACTGGCAGTATCTCTGTTCACACGGTGTGAGGGCGCGACTTGCGTGTTTCGATGGGAGATCCAATGCCGCCGTCGCTTGTTCCCTGGAACAGGCTTGCGGCGATGCCGTCTGGTCCCGCGTCTGTCACGAGCTTCGTGGACAGCTTGGGGTCGAATGGTCTCAGGGCTGTCTCGCACGTCATCGCTCTCATGATTTCTCGGTACGCCTGGTCACATGCTTCACTCCAGAACGAACCTGGCGTGCTTCTTGTAGAGCTCTCGAAGGGTTGTCAGCTGGTCGTAATGCGTATGCCTGATCGGAGCTGAACATGAAGCGAGCGTTGTACTGGCATGCCTGCAAGAAGCTGCGTACATCGTCGGTACTGAGTGGTGGGCCTGCTGCTCTGATGGCGTCGACCTTGCGGGGGTCGGCTGACATGCCCGACTTCGAGAAGACCCAGCCAAACCAGTTCACTTCTTCTGACCCGAATGCGCATTTTTCCTTCCGCAGGGTGAGACCTCGCTCTTCCAGTCGCTGGAGGCACGCGTCCAGGTTTGCAGCGTGTTCGTTCGCGGTCTTGCCCCACACCAGGATGTTGTCGTGTATTGAAGTACATCCCTTCAGTCCACGCAGCGCTGCGCTGATGCGATTGTGGAAGATGTCGGACGCCGGGACGCCCCGAAGAACAGCACCTTGAAACGGTGAAGGCTATCATGTGTGCGGAAGGTGCCGAGTTCCCTTGACTCCTTGGCCAGAGCCAGCTGATGGAACCCATGGCTAATATCCAACTCCGAGAAGACTGTTGCGCCTGCCAGCATGTGGCGCATCTCGGAGACCGTTGTTACGTGGCGGGGGTTCTTTGAATGGCTTTATTCGGCTCTCTCATATCTATGTTCATTCTGATCTTGCCGGCTTCCTTTTTCTCCGTGATCACGGCGCTCGAGAATATGAGTCGAGATCCAGGAGCATTCTTCACCTGCTCCCACGTCTTCTATCTTCCCCTCTGAACGCAGCTCGCTGAGGTGAGCACTGAGGCGTTCTTGATAGGCCAATGGGACTGGACGGTAGGGTGCAGCGACTGGGGGCACCTCAGGATCGACATGGGAGGAGACTTCTTCATCAGTCAGGAGTCCCAGGCCCTCGAACACTTTGCCGTGTTTCTTGACGATGGCTTCGATCTTGCAAATATCTTCTTTGGATAGGTCCTTGCTTGTGTTCTTCTTGGAATCCACCTTCACGCCTGCAGCTTCGAGGTTGTTGATGATGCCCGCTACACGAATGGCACTCGAGTTTTGCGGTGTCACACAAGCTGACCCTCCGGCGTCTATCTTGAGGATTCCCAGCGCCTTAGCGTCCGCCATCACCCAGGAGTGGCTCCGACTAAGGGCCAACTCAAATCACACACACTGTTGTGTTGATGGCCGAGCTCCGTTGGCGACTCTGCAGTGTGGCGCGCATCTCTCCTTTCACTTGCAGCAGCGCTGCCGTTCCATACGGCCTCAGCTTGACAGGAGATGGCTCCAGCTTGCCGAGTGATGAGCGGTAGGTGCTGATCGGGATGAGGGTCTTGTGACAGCCAGAGTCCACGAAAAATGAGGCTTCCGTGCCATTGACGGTGACTTGCACGACGTTAGCATGTCCTGGTCGGATCATGCCAATTTCCACGACTCGACCAACGCTGTCCCCCTCGTACTGGTACTGTTCTTCACCTTCGTCCATCGTGAAGCGGACCTGAGCTTTGGTGCAGTTGGCTGCTCCGACGAAGTGGTTTCGTTCTCCACAGAGGGAGCACGTCTTAACTTTGGCGGACAGCGGCCTGGTGGTGGGTCTGTAGTGTGGCGGACAGTTATCTGCCCACCTCGGTGAGAAGCCTACGTCCTTGATTGGGTCTGCCTGTTGGCTGAAAGGTTTTGGCTGGTTGTGCTGTACCGACTTCTAGTAAACACCCGTGCCACGATGTCGTCGACCTCTTCCTCAGAGTAGAGTTTACTTCAGTGTTCTCCAGCTTCGGCCTTGATTGCCCCATGGACTTCGCTACGACTGCTCGTTAACCCCAGCGACTGACTTGATCAGCGTCTGCAAGTCGGGTCTTTGGCCAGAGCTTCCTTGTCGTAGCCGGTCGTCTGATGTTAACGAAGATGAAGGCACTCCTTCTTAGCCCGCTCTTGTGTGTACGGGTTGGTGTCAAACTGGCACTGTGTGGCGAGGCCATCCAGTTCATCTATAAATTCAGTCACTGTTTTCTCACCTTGTCGTGCATGCATGAGCCGGAACATGGCCATCGACAAGTTGACATGTTTTCCACATAGCTCTAATCTTGGTAATGACTGCCTTGCTTGTGGTAGGAGTCTCGGACTGTGTCGACTCCTGCCGACTTGGCCAGCTTCCGTAGGTCCCGACCTCCCCACAGGAGTAGCAGGTTCAGCTTCTGTGTGTCGTTGTGGACGCCCAAGGAGTTGACGAGGAGGCTGGCATGCTCGAGCCATTCTTCGAAGATTTCTAGGTATCTGGACGGATCTGTGCCCAACACGCAGGGCTTGCCGGCTGTGGCGAGGCTAGCGTCCAGGCTTTGTGCCATCCTCGTCGCCAGTGTAAAGACGAGCTTCTAAGGCTGTGTATTCAGTTCTCGGACTTGGGAGGCCAACACATGCTCTGAAATGGGCATAGCGTTCAGTCACTCACTACAAACATGTCCGTATTTCAAGTTTTGACAGAAATGGCGTAATCGTATGGGAAATAAGAGCTGAGTTTTTTGCTGGAAAATCCTTCACCAGGGTTGATTGAGGTAAACACGCGTACTTTGTTCTGCACCTCGTATTTATGACGTCACATTCACAGCTGGTGGTACCTTGTCGCTAAAAACGTCGCATTCGTCGAATACAAAATGCAGTTTATACCAAAGTACAACGCCTTTCTTGTCATTACAACGCAAAGACGAGCGCATTCGCGTGTTTCATGCCTAAAATGAGGGATTAAAAAACTGTGCAGTTTTATCCATAAGGCTTTATCATAGCCATTGTATATTGAGTGTGCTGCTGTGTAAGTCTAGTAGTGTTCTTCAATCTTTCAAGCTCTCTCAACTTTGACAAGCTCAAGCTTTGTTCACCATCTTTGTCAAGGTCTCTCAATTTGTAATAGCCTGTAATCGCATTAGAATTGGCAGCTTTGATATTTTGTCATATGTATTGTTATTTTTACTGACTTCTTGATATTTTTCAAATTGAATACATTCTTACCAAAGCAAAAAGATGAATTTTCGATCACGGATCTTTTTCGAATCTTAATAAATCATTGAAGTTACCATTCGAAAAAGATCAGTGATTGAAAATCCATCTTTTTGTTTTTGCAAGAATATATTCAATTTGGAAAAAAATTGCAAGGAGAGCTCAGTAAAAATAAAAATACATAGGCATACATACATGCTCCTTGTTACCCCTCGCCCGGGTAGGGCAAGATCGCTGCGTGTCCGGGTAGGGGGGGGGGGGTAATACGACCCCCCTTGTTTTGCCCCTACTTGAGCTAGAGCTTCGATTCAAAAACGAGCGTGCTGTTTGTGATAAGAGGAAGCCATTGCCATATTAATTTAAGGTCCTGGGTCAATAGGTGACCTCTGAGGTCATGTCAAAGACCAAAATGTTATTAATCATAAATGTGTGAAAATTGAATACTGATCGAGCCAGCTTGATTAAGGAAACATCTTAGTATGCTTATACATGCCAAATTTGAAATCAGCGTCACAAAATGACCTATAAACGGCAAAATTCCTAAAAGGTTATGTCATGTCATCTGCGGTCAGTGACCTCGGTTGACCTTTTGGAAGCGCATGACCCCAGTGAAACATACAATTATGTCAAATGGCTCCAAGATTTGAAATCAGCGTCAAAAACTGTTCTATTAGCGGCCAGAAGCCAAACAATGATTTAAGGTCATCGGAGGTCAGTGACCTCGGTTAACATCAGAAAAGGTCAGTCGAGGTCACAATCTCAGCAGAAGACACACCTGTCACCTGGAAACGCCTTTGCATTTGCTCCTGAACTTCAAACACTCGGAAACTGTACATGTAACAAGGATCGATATAACGGGACGCCAGTTTCTCCTGACATCGATCGGTTGATATTTACGCGAGTTATTCTGGAAAAACAGAGGGGGTGGCATCCACCCCTACCCGGGCGGGGGTTAAAGGACTCCGGAGATTAGGATTTTTATAGATGTTCCTACATACGAAATTTAATGTATTCGTGGTAAAGTGATGTTTTGATAGCTTCCATTCCAGGTATTTGAAGTTCTGTAGTCTAGGTGTTTTCTTGAACTACAACCTTGGCGAGTGTACTCAACTCGGAGGCCAATGTCACGGAGGCATCGTCCCATTTGCAGGCGCTGTATGGCCTTCTTACTGATCCGTCGTAAACTGGTATTTTGTGTGTCGGACGCGATGAGCCCCTTTCCTGTCGAGATGCACTCGCCTTGGCCTCAAATCGCTCTCTAAACTAGCTGACGGCCCTGACTCATTTGTTTTGTTTTGTTTTATTGTATTCTTTTGGATTATAACGGGATCAACCCAATGACGGGCAAAGATAAGTAATTCAAACTAAATATTGACTCCACAAAATGTTAAAAGTACGAGTCATGTTTGTCGATCGGTCATACGCTATGCTATGCGTTCTAGGAATCTAGAATCTTCTCGAAACGTCTTAGCTAAGAGACCAAACGATAGTTTTTAGTAAGATTATTTTCGCCTTTTAAAATAATTAATTAAAATAATAATATTGTTTGCTTCGATCTTTCCGGGAAGATTCCACTTCCGACTTATCTCTGTCATATCTTGTCGAGCTCAAGGTCAAAACACGGCCGCGAAGAGGATCTAACTGGGTGCTGCTGTGCCGTGATCCGCGACACTGGCCACAGCCTTCACGGCTAGCAACTGTTGGCGTCATGTTCACCGATTCAGATGAGCCTCACTGTCAACACCTGTACTTTGATTGTCAGAGACAGGGAGTTTTTGTCGTCGGTTGCGCTCACATACATAGGGAATTATCGGGCATTTTTATCGGGCTTTTATCGGGTTTATCGGGCCCGGCGAGTCAGGGACTGCTTTCACTCTGGCTGTTCCAGATTAGTCGCCCGGCGAGTTCAGGGACTTCCACTCTGGGCTGTCCAATGATTTATCGGCCCGGCGAGTCAGGGGACGGCTCACCTCTGGGGCTGCCAGATTTATCAGGCCCGCGAGTCAGGGGACTGCTTCACTCCTGAGGTGGTCCAGATTTAGGGCCCGCGAAGTCAGGGGGACTGCTCACTCTGGGGGCTGGCCAGATTATCGGGCCCGGGAGTCAGGGACTGCTCCACTCTGGGGGGCTGTCAGATTTATCGGGCCCGGCGGAGTCAGGGACTCCACTCTGGGCTGTCCACGATTTATCGGGCCGCGGTTCAGGGGACGGCTCACTCTGCGGCTGTCCAGATTGATCGGGCCCGGCGAAGTCAGAGGGCAACTGCTCACTCTGGGGCTGTCCAGATTTATCGGGCCCGGCGAGTCAGGGGACTGCCATCGGGCTTGTCCAGGATTTATCGGGCCCGGGCGAGTCAGGGACTGCTCACTCTGGGGCTGTCCAGATTTATCGGGCCCGGCGAGGTAGGGGACTGCTCACTCTGGGGCGGTCCAATTTATCGGGCCCGGCGATCAGGGATGCTCACTCTGGGGCTGTCCAGGATTTATCGGGCCCGGCGAGTTCAGGACGGGCTCATTCTGGGGCATGTCCAGGATTAGGCGGGACTCGGCGAGTCAGGGACTGCTTCACTCTGGGGCTGTCCAGATTTATCGGGCCGCGCGAGTCAGGGGATGCTCACTCTGGGCTTCCAGAATTTATCGGATCGGCGAGCAGGGGACGGCTCACTCTGGGGCTGTCCAGATTATCGGGGCCGTGGGCGAGTCAGGGGGACTGCCTCACTCTGGGCTGTCCAGTTTATGGGCCCGAGCGAGTCGGGGACTGCTCACTCTGGGGCTGTCCAGTTTAGCGGCCTGGCGAGTCAGGGACTGCTCACCTCTGGGGCTGTTCCAGATTATCGGGGCCCGGCGAAGTCAAGGGGACGGCGGCATCGGGCGCTGGTCCAGATTATCGGGATTCGGCGAGTTCAGGGACTTGCTCACTCTGGGCCTGCCACGATTGATCGGGCCGGCGAGTCAGGGGACTGTCACTCTGGGCTGTTCCAAGATTTATCGGGCCCGCGATCAGGGGACTGCTCATCGGGGGCTGTTCCAGATATCGGCCGGCGAGTCAGGGATCTTATCTCTCTCTATATTTATCGGGGTCTTTCAGGGGACTGCTTCACTCTGGGGCTGTCTATATATATCTTCTTGTCAGGGGACTGTCACTCGGGCTGTCCAGATTTATCGGGATCGGCGAGTCAGGGGACTGCTCACTCTGGGGCTGTTCAGATTTATCGGACCAGGCGAGTCAGGGGACTGCCAGACGGGCCTTGAATCGAGGCTGTGCTCTCGGAACATGTCACCGGACCTGAGGATATGTGTAACCGCGTCGCGGTGTCGGTGGTATCAGTATTATTGCGCTAAAGGTAAAATGTCTTCAGCGACGCCGACATCTGCCAGTAACATCAGGAACCTCAGGTCTCTTATTCATTACACTCACATTAGGAACTTGAAACAGGTTGTTCATTTATATGATTAATTTAATACACATTCATGTGGCTTTAGTATGATACAAACTCAATCCCGACCGTTGAGCGCGGGTCTGCCTCGTCTTGGATCTGTAGGGTGGAATCGCCACCGTATGACCATCTTAAGGGGTCACATCGTCGTGGCATCGTTCCGTTAATTGTGATTTTCTGTATCCATTTCTGTTGCCGGCCTCGACCTCTGTCCGGGATCTGGCAGAGCCGTAAGATTATACGATATCGACTGTTTCTGACAGCATGTATTATCATTGAATCAACAGTGATTTGTTGGTGAAAGATACACATCAGCAAAGCTAAAAATAAGGCATATGAAAAGCTCCTTCATGGTCGTGGTGGCACCGGTAGCACCACAGCACTACAGCACTACAGCACTACAGCACTACAGCACTACAGCACTACAGCACTACAGCACAGAGCACTACAACTAAACAGATGCCATACAGCGAATCTCAGGGAACGACGGTATCACGATAACTAAACACTTGGTATAATCTGGCTCTCATGGCTAACACTAGGTATAAAGTTGCTCATGGTCAATTGACTCCTACGCGTTATCACATAGTTAGGAATATATAGTGGCTGCACGGCTTTGATGGTTTTTAACATTTCACCTCTATAGTTGGCTGATGCTAGCAGAAGAATGTTCCATTATAATGCTCAAAAAGGATGTTGATGTTATCATTGATCATAAAACGGGTGAAAAGTTAGCAGCCGATTCGAGACACTCGATGCATTTGCATGTATATCAGTAGTGATATACATGCAACCTGACCTGATATGAGACATTCGACACATTCGATACATTCGTCAAAATGGTGTTGTTTGCAGCCGACTAGAAATATGTCGAATGTGATTTATCAAGTGTCTCGAATCGGCCACAAACTTTATAAATTTTGCGAATGTGTCGAATGTTTCGAATCTCTCGAGTCGGCTGGGAAAAGTATCGTTTCGGCGAATGTATCGAATTTCTCGAATCGGCTGCTAGCTTTTCACTTGTGATCATAAAACCTAATGGAAAAGTGTGAGTTAAAGCCTTGCGAGCGTACGGAGCAGCTGACAAAACGTTACAATACGATACAAATTAACAGTATAACTTCATATACTGAACACTTCAGGTACAGCCATAGACATCATGTAATGACTCAGCACCAGTGTGCTGTTCACGACCCTGCATTGGCTGCTGTTCGGCGGGCGACAGCAGTGGGAAAGGGGCGAAACGTATGGCGTCACACGGCTGCGGTTCGGGCGGTCGGTACGAAGCGACCGCAGCATGACAATGTGAATGTGAATGGCGCATCGCGGTATTCAGTGTTCCTAAGACGCCTGGCTGTGATGCCGTATGATCAAAGGGGCTGGGCTTAGAGCCTGTCGTTGACCGCCGAACTTCAGTGACCATGAACAGGCCTCTGGTCATTAACCATTGGTCCATGCCTCGAATCTGTCCACACCTCCTACCGATACATCGGAGCTCTTCATGTCAACTTATTGCTCAAGATACACACTAGATAAACGACGATAGTTAGCTCATCCATAGAGATGATATACACATATGATCGCTATGAGCTGTACAGGTGCCGACAGAAAGATCGCTGTCCCCTGGCTGGCGATACCTGGCTTCAACACTGTGATGATCCAGTTGCGCTGACTGTTAGACGTGCCGCTTGAACCTTTCGATAGTCTTAACAGTCCACAGTCCAGTGTAACTGGATCACTCACAGTGTTGAAGCCAGGTATCGCCAGCCAGGGGACAGCGATCTTTTTGTCGGCACCTGTACATATGATCTCTATGAGCTCATCCACCTGTTTTGAGAACATGTAATTTAACCTTTTCCCGAGATATATATGCAATATGCATGTCATTAATTCATGTTTTCATCACCTCAATTAATCGTAGAGAAGGGTTATCGCAAATGGATAGGTTATGTCGTTAATACAGTCATTATGAGCTATATTCTTTGGGTAGTTAATGTGATGAAAATCACACGGCATGCTCAGCTATCAGTTATGGTCTTCATTCTACATTATATATTGATGGGCGAGTCCAATGATTTAAGTTCGTCATGGTCGAGACGCGTAGCGTCGAGTCTGTGACAAACTTTCGTCATTGGAATAACTCATCAATTGATTTATCATGCAGCTCAATTGAATTCATTTTGTAAGCCTTCATTCTAGTTTCGCCCATAGAAAGCGAGCATCCAATGACCCAATGAAGATCACCATCCAAAAGCCAATGGCGAGCTTTGATCAAAGGCAGGTACAGATGAACACGTATCGCTAAGGAACATGGTCTTTCAGTTGCATGGCTAACATAATTCATAATTCTAACATAATTCTCACGAACATGTGATGGCATTGCACTACCAGGAAAAGCGCCTTAGTGGCTCGGCACACCACCGCAAGCAGGGGTATTGGCCCACACCTCGCAAATTCACTGGACCACCGATAACATCGTCACCATCGGTGGCAGCTTTTGACATTCCAGCGCGGACAAATTTCGCTGCCCTGCAGCGGGCCCCGCGTGGCCTTGTCAACGCCCCCTCGGATGGGGCGTTCATTGCCTTGACTTAATATCCTGATCCTACCTACCGACGAAAGCTCGGCCTCGGTCGGTGGGATTGTTGTCGCGGCTGATGATTTGCAGCGTCTGCAGCGCCACTCCAGACGCCAATGACGCATCAGACCGGCAGATCCGGCCGCCACTGACTCGCGCTCCTCGGGTGCGCCCGACGCGCCCGTCACCTCCTTCTAGTCGTCCTCGGATCGTTCTCGTAGCGCGCGTAGCAGTTTATGCACGTGCGCGATGTATGCCTTGTACTCGCGCATGAGCACCCAGTTGCGCAGATCGCGCTCTCGAGTCTCGTGCAGATCAGGACTGTCCTTAAAGAGACCGTCGGCGACTTTTGACGAGTCTGGTTGCAGCCGTTTTTCAAGCAGAGCGAGTTGCAGCTCGCACAGCAGCTGCGAAACAAAACCTTGATTAGTGAAAGAGAAAACTTATATTGCAGTGGTATACTATACAATTGTGCAAGCGAGAATGGGGGAGAGAAAGCATGGCTAAAATATTGCGTCAAGCGGTCGACGGAGCATGCAATAACTGGAAGGTTTAGCGCCGAATTTCTAGAAAATATGATGAAAATACCGGGAAAGGATGACGCTGTCGTCGTTAAATGACTGTGTACATGAGCTGCTACGTCACATACGTTTAACGACTAGCTGGAACACAAGTGCAAACAAATCACTGGCGGATCCAGAGGGGGGACCGCCGCGGGCGCGGCCTCCCCCAGGCGCCCGGGTCACGGGGCCGGGCCGTGTTTTGGCCTCCCCAAACCATCCCTGCTTGGAAAACATCGCCATCGCCTCGCGTCGGACGACATTGTTGCCCTGCTGCCCTCGCCTGATTCCCCTGTTATCATACTGTCCTGCAGTTATTTTGTCCTGCCCTTCATCTACCCGTCGGCCCTGTTTCCCTGCAGCACACCCACCTGCAGGAGGCCGGCCTGCAGGTCGCGGAAGATGTTCGTTCCGGCGATGTTGCCGGTCAGCGCCGCCACCAGGGAGGCCTGCTCCAGGCCCAGGGCGAGTCGCTGCAGGTCTGTGAAGAGGGTTGGCAGAGCGCCGGCCGCCGACAGTGCTGACAACTGCCGCTCCTGCGCCGCCATCGTCTCGCGCACGAAGCCCAGCCAGCTGACGTTGTGCTGACCCCAGTCGCGCAGCATCTCCGCCTCGTCCTTGGACGGGTAGGTCAGCTCCAGCTGAGGAGAGGGAGGCTGAGGTCAGAGGTCAACAGTTACCGGGTACACGGGGAAGGGTAGAGGTCAACAGTCGCCGTACCCTGGTCACGGCGAGGTGTCATTGGCTGGCATATTCTTCGTCCCGTTTCGGATGACAATTCCAGGAATGCATGAGAGGAATCTTAACCCTCGCCCTACGGGGGGAGGAAGGGCCTGACAGCCCCCCCCCCCCAGAGGTTTTTATTGAATGACCTTTTACACATGCAGCGCATCTTTCTGAAACTTGCAGTAACTGACTTTACAACAATTATACATATCCTGTCGAAATTTCGTTGAAATTGGTCAAATAGTTTCGGAAATAATGACGTTTTGATGACGTCATGTTGGTAAAAACGATAAATGTTGGGAAAATCATAGAAAATAGAGTTTTACAGCAAATTGCAAACTAAAAATTGAAAAGAAGTAAAAATGACATTTGATTTCTTATGGCAATTTCAAAATTTTAACAACAAAACAAAATTACATCCAAAAAGCAAAAAAAAAAATAGGAAAAATCACAAAATCAAAATTTTAGAAGATAATTGAAAAACCGGAATATATGTGAGAGGGAACTGATTATGAACAATACCGAAACCAAATTTCAAAGCAATAACTCTATTTTTGACTGAGTGATGGCTTCCTAAGTGTAAGAAACTTATGACGTCATTTTGTTAATTCACTTTTTTACTTTTGTTGACTAGATACGAACAAATAAGTACCTTTTCTGTTTTCAGGAGCTCAAACTGGTCTTGGAACATGCCTTTTTAATTGCAATTATCATTTTCTAATTTTGAGGTTTTTTATCTCTATTCTGGACGTGATCGAGTCGAGGTTGCTAAGGCTAATCGCCCATAGCAAGAATCGTCTATGGTGACAATTTCCGTGACCAAGGCCTAAAAATCAATATATGGTCAGATAGCTAATTCAACGTTCAACAACCTGACGCTAACCAAATCATTTTATTTTCATAACTTTAATAACTACGACGGTCTGAATAAAATCGCTATTTTTGGACTTGGTCGATATAACTTAAAAAAAAAAACACACACATTCGACGGATGAAGCTGAAAATTTCATAGTGTGAATGTACGACTCAGATAATCCCCGATTCCCGAAACATATTTGTATCGACCTATTAGAAGTAGGGTGTTATGTCTTGGTCGATCTGACGTTGGCTGCACCGGGTGACCTCAGGTCACGTGACCATGATGTCATGGAGCGACCTGCAGGTGTCATGTTATGCAACATTGAATGCAGCTCGACGAGGCAAATATAATCATGTTGAGTTAAGCTATTTAGCACAATTACGTTCGAAGTTATTACCAAATGGTGACCTTTTTTCAAATATAAATATATGAACTAGCAAGGCGCCATAGTTGCCGATGAACGAGTGAGCGCGAATTGGAAATGTTTGGCGAACTCAACTCGATCGGGCTAGTATTTTCTGAGATGCAAAAAGGAGTGTGCACGTGCGCACGTGCACAGGTAGCTCATCCCTGATTTGTGGGAAAGTGGGGGCTGAGAGGTCCCTAACCACACATCAAATTTAAACACAATCGCATCAGCCGTTCCTGAGATATATAATAGGAATGTGCACTTGCGCACGTGCAGAGGCACCCCACTTCTGACTTGTGGTAAAGTGGCGGCTGTGTGGGAAAGTGGCCTCACTAACCGCACACCGAATTTGCACTCATCTGCCCAGCCGCTGCCGAGTTTTTGCGAGAAAACACTTTTAAGACCCCTAACGCGGCACGTGCAGTGTAGTCACCCACATGATTCGTCTTTGGTCTCAAACAGAGTAGGTTGGAAGGGGCTGCTCAGCAAAGAAGACCGCTTGTCAATCGGACGTGCGGTTGCAGAGAAATAAGCTTCTCAAAAGCGTCGCCACGGCCCGGGCCGGGTCGCTCATACTCAGATTTTTTCATATACCGCGGACGAGCGAGCACGCTCTCGCTCGTAATCACGCGATTTTTACCTTATATCACTTTTCATATTTCAACATTTTTGAATTTGCGAAAAATATATCACATTTATGTATGATTTCTGACGATTCAGACAATTCATATATAGGTTTATATCACTCCCATGATTTAGATGGCAGATATCGCTCGCTAAAAATTAGACCTTTGCGCGACATCGAAAAGATGCCTGAGGCTATAACTCAATAACCATTCGATGGGTGGGGCTGAAAATTTCACAACTTGAATCTACGGCTCAGATAACCCCCAAGACATAGTTTTATCGAAATCTGAGGTAAATGGTGTTATTTCGAGATTGTTTTGGTCATCTGTCCTGGAATGTCTTAGTAATGTCTTAATGTCTTATTGTAATGTCTTAGTTGACAAATGCTCATGCTCGTGGCCGATTAGTCGTCAGTATTTTGTCGATTATAGGGCAGTGATGGTCTCAAATATTTTTGGCGGTTCAAGTGTTATTTGCGACAAACCACTGGCCATTGTCTCGTTCCAGTAACCGGGGAGAGCTGCCCAGGCTGCGGGTTGATGCACCCTTAACACCGACTGCTGTGGTCCCAGCTCTCGTCCGTATCGGGGTAATCAGTGAGAGCTAATCGTCAGCAGAAGACGTTTTTTGCGCCACGTGTCGCCACTTTCTCCGCCGCGCATCCGGCGTCATGACGTCACAATGACGTGACGTGGCCAGCACAGTGACGTGACGTGGCGTGACCAGCGCTGCAGCGGCGCCGACGGGAAGCGGCGGCAGCGAGCTGCTGATTTATCGAAGCCGCATCTCCTCATGTTGCATTGTGTGGCTCCTGATCCGCTTACAGTTCCCCCGTCTCTTATGCATGGGAAAACTTTCAATTTCACTAGACGTCGGACGTTTTTTATCCGGATGTTAGTTTCGTAATTGATGAATCATGACCGTAAAAAATCCCAGTGCTTATTTATAGCATGTTCATGCAGTTTCTTTCTTGTTAGGATCAAAGTAATTAGATCGTCATAGAGCGGAAGAGCGATATTTGAATTGTATCTGAATCCAGATTCCAGATGGGATGACCTCACATTTGAGTGATTTAAAGTGATTTAACCTGGCATTGACGGGGGAGGGCGTTTAACGCCCCCTGAAGTTTGTGTCGCTATAACTCAAAAACGATTAGCGCTATCAACGTGAAACCATTGAAACTTCAGGCACCTTATTCTACAGCAATTTCACGTTTTCTGTGCGAAAATAAAACAATTTCGTCGATATTTTTTTAGATATAGCGAATTTAGTGACGTCATTAGTATTACACACGATGTTTACACATAAATCAGCTAAACTTTAACAGACCGTACAAGGGCAATGTGATAAGCAAAATGCAACACGAAAACAGTTAAAGATTTCAAATAATATGGGCTATAAAATGACTATCTCGGATTTTATAATTTTTTGTTTTTGAAAAAAAAATACTACAAAATCGAAAATTTAAAGATATTGCAAAACTGGAAGATATGTCAGAAAACTATATGCATACAATTACCATAGCAAATTTCAAACTGATATTTGTTACTTAGTGATCGCATTTACAGTGCTGGTAAGTGGTTACTCATGACATTAAATTTTGAAATTGCGTTTTTTGCTTTTATTGACGAGATACGTACAGAGTACAGACAAATAAATGACAGCACTGTATTTCTGAGGCAAAACTGGTCTTTAAACATGCCTTTTTGGTTTATATTTATAAATGTCAAAATTTTACATTTTTTCCTTACTTTGACCGTAGCTTGACCTTTACTTCATATACATGAAGTCTGGTGGTCAAATTGAGTATCACTATCGCTTTTCATGCGTACAATGATCCATAAAACATGCGTTACATTGCTTTCATAGATATTTTGTGTATAGTGACCTTTTGTGACCTGACCTTGACCTTTGATCTATGCTAATAATCTCACTTTTGATCATGCGGGATGTGCATCATACGTTTAACCCTATTCCTGGAGGGATGAAAAGTATACGAATCTGTCGGGGGGGGCTTATTCGGCCCCCCTTCAGTCTCGCGTGCCCCGAATAAGAGTAGAAATATGAAACTTGGTGGGTTGGATAAGGTCGACAATGACTCTTATTTTGCAAATTTGGGGACCTTGGTCATTACTTCAAGTCAAATGGACGTGCATGCAAAAAATATTTTTGTCAAAACATGATATTGTTCAGGAAACCTTTGCCATTATCTCGAAACTATGGCAACTAGGAGGAAATCCGAAAATCACTTAAGCGTTTGAATTGCCTTCACCCTAAGGCATCAGAAATGACCCGTCAGGTCATGGTTGGACTGTTAGAGGGTTCAAAATGTAAAAAACCTGTTTTTCAAGCACAGTTTTCGTTAATAACTTTTAGCTAAAGATATACCAGCACTTATTTGTGGTACCATCGTGTTCTCTCTCATTGCGATCGAATCATATCATTTTTGTCAAATCGAAAATTTGACCCCGGGTCAAGGTCAAGGTCAAGGTCATGGAGATGTAAGGCGGTCAAAATGCATATCAAAAGACGCGTATTGACGAGACAAACATTTTGGGACCATTTGTAAGTCTCTATGATGTTCTTGTCACTAGTTATTGATAAAAAAGTGTTAGTGACCTTGAATGACCTTTCAGAAGGTCACTGACTAAAAAATTCATCCTTTTCATCAAGAAGGGCCATAAGATGATATGATACCTGAAGTCAATGGATTGATGCCAGGCATTAACCCTCGCTTTTTCATTTTCCACCATAGTACTATATTGGAAATTAGCATTTGCACCTAGACATCAGTCACAGAAATGAGATAGGCACCGTTGAAACTTATCAACAGATTATTTGCATGTTTTCTCTCACATATAATCCGTTTTTTTTTAATCGTCTTGAAAGTAAAAAACTTGCATCATTTTGTAAAAAAAAAAGTTTTCCAAAAAAATTGGATGTTCAAAATTCAAAATTTTGAAATTTTGAGTTATGCCATCTGAAAGAAATGCCAATTTTCTCTACGATGTAATGTTTTTGCTTAACACTTCTCTTCAAACTCACACAACTCTCCATGGAGTGCTTAAACCATGCAAAGATTTTGTGTCAAAACGGCCGGAACACGTCCCCAAAAACTGTCCTGGACCCCCTCCTAATGAATTCAATTTGAAAAAAAAATACACCATTCGATGGCGCAATGTGAAATGCTATGGAAAAGCCAGCAAGGGTTTTGAGTAGATTCTGAGTTGCGGTGATGGAATGACCCGTACGCGAAAAACCTCGAAGGGGGGGCCGATTCGGCCCCCCCCCCCGACAGTAATAGGGTTAAGAGCCGACTTCTCGGTGCATCATGGGTTGCTGAATCGGAAGTCGATGAAGTAGACTCGGCTATGACGGCCTTGACAATGTTAAATGTATGGACCATTAGACTAAAATTACCATTGATTTTTGACTTTGACCTTACCCGTTGACTGAAATGTGACCTCATTCGAAATTTGTCGAGCATCTCTAGAATTCATCTCATGAGCACTTTCGAATGTCTGTCTGCGCTCGTCTCGCTGGCCAATCATTGTTCAGAGATAACCAGGCGCGGCGTTTAACGTCCCTTCCCCTCCCCAGTCAGTGGTGTTCAGATCAGACCCCAGTCAATGCCGGGTTAAATCGATCCATTTGTTAGCATCAACTAAGGTTATGTTCAGCAAGATAAATCCCGGAGTCTGAATGTGTCTGTATGCTCTACACTCTACAGTGAAGGTTCCACTCACGAATTTGTCCATGAGCTGGTCCAGTTTTGGTCTGATGACGTCATTAACGCTGATGATCTGGTCGAGCAGTTTGGCTTCGGAGATGCCCGCTCCGTCGGCCGCCGCTGCCGCCGCCGCCGCCTCCAGGTTACACGGGTCCTTCCAGCTGCGTTTGACCGGGGACGCCCTCGCTGAGGTCGCCAGGCACCAGAAGAGCAGGAGCGCTAGGGCGAGTGACTGGTCTGTGGGGCGGCGCAGAATTACAGACTGTCACACTTTGTAGGGGTCAGGGCGGCATGATGTCCGAATGCCCAGCCGTGACTGACTATCCAAACTTGGAGCACCGTTCAGCATGATCACCGTCATACGGGAGGGGTGCGTGTCGCGTGTGACGCCCATCACAATTTAAGACGGTGCCCAGCTGCGCCCGGACGGCCCAGACACGCCTCTCATCAGAATCTATTGGAATTTAGCAGGAAAGCTTGAAATGCTTTTGCGACGCGACCCCCATCGCCCTCACCGAGACGACAGCTCTGCAGACGAACTATTCACCAGATCGGGTGGTGCTTGGTAGGACGGAGGGCGATCGGATGGTGGGACTTCGGGAGTCACGCAACAATATTGTATTAGTGTAAGTCATGCTCTTTGAAATCCGTCCAAACAAAACATTCTGATTAAATGTATAGTTAAGTGCCTGCATGTTCGTCCCTTATGCGGAAATAAATCAGTTATAAGGACGTAAAGACAACAATCGTTTCTATGTTTTTGTTTTTGTTTTTTTTTTCTCGCATTATGTCCTTGCACCATTTCGCATCACATGTGGTGCCACGCGGCGACAGTAGGTATCCTGGTTTTACAGTCCTGCCTCTGGCCGCAATCACCGTCTGCAGCACTCAGCAGTCCGATTCCAGGGTAAAAAGTCAAAAGATAGAATGTAAACTGACGGAAAGTCCAGGGACGAAAAGTCAAGGGGTAAAAAGTCGACATCGCTAAAAGTCGGAAAGACAAAAAGTCGAAAACGTAAAAAGTCAACATGGCAAAAAGTCAACACGCTAAAAGGCGAGTAGTAAAAAGTCGTATGGATAAAAGAAGAAAAATAAGTAGTCGAAAAGGTAAAAAGTCAACATGGCAAAAAGTCGTTACGACCAGAGGCGTAACTTTTTGAAAATCATTTAAGTTGACTTAGTTGTTAAGAGCCCATCTGTACCTCATCTCGTCATAGGCGTAGTGTTAAATTCCAAAATTATTGGAGTTGTAGCTACAACCCCCCTTTGCATTAAAGTTACACCCATGGTTACGACTTCGGACTTCATACGACTATTTGTGACAAAATATGGGCAAAATAAAACGTTAATCACGGAGCTACCTCATGATGTGTATAAATAAGTTTCGAAGTTTAACTTTAAATAACATGACCTGTGGCCTGAAATGTAATAGTTATTACTTTAGTCCAAAGACATTACTTTACAAATCCGGTGCTCTTTCGAAATGGGGGGGGGGGGCAGTGGTCAAGAAGGCTGCTCTTGCCAACTTTGTGTTGGTGAACACTGAGCATCTCGGGTAGGTATGAAAACTTGTTTTCGGAGGAGGCCCAGTTGGGGTCGTTATCTCCAGCCCAAAGGGGTCATCATTTCCGATCCACATGTGTAACCCCGGCGTTTACGACTCGAGGGTCGCCACCTGCACTCGCGAGTAGCACCTCCAGTAGCACACTGGGGGTCCTCCAGTGTCCAGACGCGCAGGAGAGGCGCCCTCAATCGTGATGCCCCTTCCCTGCAACGTGCGAACCCCGTGGTTGCGCCCCTGTCCTCCGCACGGATGTCGTAGTCAGGGGGGGGGGTCACGGGACCATGCGCCTCCCCCTGAGCAAACCAAATTTATACTAGCAAAAATGGGATTCTGCTGACGATCCGACCGTACCCTCCCCCCTCCCCCTCCCCGGTCAAGAACATTTGGCTGAGGAGCAAAATTTGATTCTACTGCTGACATGGCTCTCCCCTCTGATACAAATTATGGCTGCGTAACCGGTCCTCGGGCCTCTGCCGGGGCAACTTTGAAAACAACTATGCATCCATGTTCACTGGAAATGTGTATTTAATACTGCAAGTGGCAAACATGAGACAGCTATATCATCCTTCCATATTCGTGTCGAAAAATGTTATTCTAATGCTTGCATTCTTGGCATTAATTTCACTGTTAATTTCACTATACAGTTAAAGTTTAATTCTCCTGAAATTGTTATCAAATCCTGGAAGTGGCAATCATTGCGAGTTAAGACCGTTATATCGTCCTTCCATATTCGTGTCTCATAATGCTCTCGTGTTTCTGCGGTTCAGCTAATCCTCGATCATGCTACCTGAAGGACCTAGCCAATAGCCATATCGTGAAATGTCACTACTTGCAGAACGTCACGCGCGGTGTTTCATGAAATGAGGGATTAGTACTCACGATTACAACACGACTATCACACAAGGCACCCGTATAACTACTATACAGTTGCCTGAGTACGCTACAAAGCTGACACGTTCATTCATTATGTGGATAGGACAGGTGGCCGGCTTGCCTGCCTGCGGACTTATGAGTGCATCGTCACACTTAATCACTCTTGACTCGAGAGGAAGTATTTTTTTGCGACAGTTATAGAAATAGATACGCTATCGTTTCAGTTCGCTCTCTGTCAGATTGACAAATCGTTGTGAATGTTTCTCATTTGTTGACTGGTACTTTAAAAGGCACGGTTATTGCGTCCAGTTTAAGGTCAATGCTAAGGTCGTTTTGAGAGGACGCGTCGTGGCGCGGCTCTGCAGAGCATTCAGTGCAGCGGTCAACGGAGAGTTTAACTCCAAATTAGACGTAGCCAGGGGCGAAACTTTTTCTCTTTGAGGGTGCCCCCATGCTGAGCTGAACCCATCGTCACGTCGAGCCTTTTGCCAGCACCACGTCGGTGGGTGCCGGTTGACCTCACTGCAGTCATGTGTCGCACCCATCGGGGGACACTTATCCGTGTTGAATGCACGTTTGAAACCAAACACCCCCTCCCCATGGTGCTACGGTCCCCCAATGTTAAAAATACCGCATAATTTGAAGGACAACTGGTATTGTCGATTTGTTCG
Source organism: Semibalanus balanoides (assembly GCA_014673585.1). NCBI lineage: Eukaryota > Metazoa > Arthropoda > Thecostraca > Balanomorpha > Balanidae > Semibalanus > Semibalanus balanoides. The sequence goes on along the minus strand of VOPJ01015925.1, from coordinate 17,873 downwards.
CGTATCTCGTCACGACAAGATACGATTCCATCTCAGGAACATTTATTTTCTTCACAAATTCGAAAATTATTAAATTTATTATTATTAAAATTGTGAACACGTCCGTCGATACAACTTGCAAGGTTCGAGCGTCCTAATTAGCGAATAGCGGGGGATTATGACAAATTTTCATCATCGCGACTCTATTCAATAGGTGCTATGCGAAATCTAGTTGTAAATATTATTGTTTAGCTGGAATTAAGGCGGTAGTAACTGCAGCTTCTTTGGCTCCCTGGTATTACAATATCCTACGTGCAGTGGCGTCGCCACAAATTTTTAATTTGGGGGCCAGCCAGGAGTTTGGGGGGGGCAGCCCTCATGACATTAGGGCGTTTTAATAGGGCTAATGTTAAAATTCTGCGAATCTGGAGTGCCGGATTCCGGACGGAGCAATCCTAGGAGCCTATACCAGTGGTGAGGGCTTGTGCCGCCACTGATTGTTCTGAAGGCATGAGTGAGTTAAGTGCGTCACTAGAAATGCAATGAATTGGTATCGTGTAAAGTCATTCCATTTTTCGGTAGCGTGCACATATTTGTTTATTACGAATTTCACCGTCGTTCGTTTTTTACCGTGGCTTATATGCGGTGTAAAAGTTAAGCATGCAAACATACCTATATGTATGCATGCTGCTTTTTATTCGGCTGACTCACGTGAAGTGGTGCTGTTAGCGGCGCGCGGGGTCGAATGTGGCTGCCTGATCTGCGGTCGATCGACACCGGACGCGGTCGCCGCGCCCCCAGTACACGCAGCGCACACACGACAGCTGCTGATGCCAGAGCAGCAGCCACCATCGAGCAGGTGGCACGACTCCGTCTGTCTGTCCTCCGTCTCCAGAGAAGGGTCGGCGACGCGGCCGAGGTCACGGTCAGCACTGGGGCGGTACCCAGCATCGTAATACGCCGGCGATAGTACTGCGCGCAACATATCGGCTCAGCGAGACCAACAAATCCCTGCCCAGTGCTGCCCCAAGGCTACTGTGTACCAGCGCCGACACACTATCACTGAGCACCCGTCTCCTGCCCTGTCGCAGTCCAATCTGTCAACCCGCCTCCGCGACCAAGCTCGTATGAATCAACACTGCTGTCTCGCCGCAAGAGCGCGACTCCTATAAACAAAGGTGTTACCTGGAATCACTAATCGGCTGGTCACTGCCACCGGTCGCTCCTGCCAACATCCTGCTAAATCCGAGTCGGTGGGATGAGTGGCAATCGACAGAACTGTCGATATTTGGAAAGGTGGAAACGGAGCTGGAAGAGCCCTAGTAGCACCCCTGCCAGCAATTAACTTGGGCACTGATCGGGCACAATGGAATTAAACCATTGTGCCCGATCAGTGCCCAAGTTAATTGTTGGCTGGACACATTCCTTTCACGACGTTGAGACAACGTTTTCACGACGTAATTACGTTGCATGAACGTTTTCCTGACGTTATCAACGTTACCATGACGTTGTGACAACGTTATGTGCTACTAGGGGGGGGGAGTGAGAGAGAGAGAGAGAGAGAGCCAGAGCCAGAGCCAGAGCCAGAGCCAGAGCCAGAGCCAGAGCCAGAGCCAGAGCCAGAGCCAGAGCCAGAGCCAGAGCCAGAGCGAGACGAAGGGAGGGAGGGATGGAGATAGGGATAGAGGCAGGGAGCTTAACCCGGCATTGCCTGGGGGGTTAACGCCCCCTGCCGTTATTTCGTTATAACTCAAAATAATTATCGCTATCAACGTGAAACTTCGGGTACCTTATTCTACATGAGTTTTACGTCTTCTGTGCAAAAATGAAGCAATTTCGTTGATTTTTTTTTTTTTAAATAGATATAACGAATTTTGTGGCGTCACTACACGCTGTTGTTACACTTAAAACAGCTAACTTTAACATACCGTACAAAGCAGGCGCGCAACCAGGATTTTCGTAAGGGGGGCACGACCTCAAGGGGGCCCCGTCGGGCCACGGAGGGGCCCCACCATTGCGGACCCAATTAATGACCCACTGCACATATCAGGGGCGGATCAGGCGGGCATTCACCCCAGGTTTCCGAAACCAATGAAGTTTGCATCCCCCCCCCCAAGAAAAAATAACAAAAACACAAAGTTCGGACTTATGTACACTTGTACAGCTTACCGCAGTTGCTATGGTACACACTAAGGTCCACTTCTTTCTACGTTAGCGGATGTTTGACGCGCGAATAAGAACTACCGTATATGCATTCAAACCGCATTACTGAGAGCTTAAATTGGATATTTTGACGCATTGCCTCACCCTGATGTATTGCCTGCTTTTAGCAAAAAAGCCTTTCGTTTAGCGCTTTTGCGATCCAGTGAAAAACAACTGTTTTGACAGGTAAACAATGCGTCAAATATATAAATTTGAAGCTCTCAGTAATGCAGTTTTAAATGCACGAATTGGTCGTTTCGTTAATTCGCCGTAAAACATACGCTAGAGGAGAAAACAAGCCGGACCTTAGTGTGTACCATAGCAACTGCAGGTCCTGTACCTACAGTTACAAACGGGCTGACGACACGCTCCCTGCCCCCCCCCCGGCCAACAACTTTAAAAATGATGTCTTTATTTTTGATTTAGTGATCGCATTTACAGTGCTGGTAGCTCATGCCGTCATATTGTGATTTTTTTGCTGTTTTGACAAGATACAGAAAAATAAATGACAGCGCTTTATTTCTGAGACAAAACTGGTTTAGAAACTTGCCTTTTTGGTTTATATTTATCAATTTCAAAACAATCATTTTCTGACCTTACTTTGACCTTAGCTTGCACTTTACTTCATATAAATAAAGTTTGGTGTTCAAATGAGTACCACTATCGCTTCTTTTCATGCGTAAAATGATCCATAAAACATGTGTTGCATAACTTTCGTAGATATTTTGTGTATAGTGACTTTTTGCGCCCCGACTTTGACCTTTGATCTTTGCCAATAATCCCACTTTCGATCATGCGGGATGTGTATCAGCATTTTGGGTGATTATGGTGGCAATCGAAAGCTTTGGATGGAAAGTATGACTGAAAAACCGGAGGGCCCCTTGGACGTTAAAAAGAGCTCTGTGCATGTCAGAGGGGCCCCTGTATAAGCCGAAAGGGCCCCTGAGCTGATCAGAGGGCCCCCTGAACACGTCAATGGGCCCCTAGCATGGGTGTAACTTTAATGCAAAGGGGGGTTGTAGCTACAACCCCAATAATTTTGGAATTTAACACTACGCCTATGTAAGTAATCATAGAAATGTTACAACCAGGCGCAACCCCAATGATTTTCAAAAAGTTACGCCTCTGGCCCCTAGTCAGTACAGAGGGCCCCTGAGCAGGTTGGAGGGGCCCCTGAGCATGTCGGTGGGGCGAAAAAGCAGCCAGCGCGGTTTATTACCAGGTCGAAAGGGCCTCTGGGCAGGCTGGAAGGCCCCTAGCCAGACCAGAGGGCCCCTGAAAAGATTAAAGGGCCCCTGTGTAGGTCAGAAGAGCCCTTGACCAGACCAAAAGGGCCCCTGGGCGGTTCAGAAGGGCCCATGAACATGCCAAACGGAACCCTCACCAGTGCGGCGGGGACAGACCTTTTCATCCGTTGTACTGGGCCCTTTCAACGCTCGGGAATGGATCGTTTCAACGCTCGGGAATGGGCCCTTTCAACGCTCAGGAATGGACCCTTTCGACGCCCCCGCCCCCTGGGCGAAATCCTGGCTGCGTGCCTGCGTAGAGACCCTTTTGAGGTGCCGCCCTCGTACGAAATCCTGGCTACGTGCCTGGTTTATGGGCCTCTCTGAGGGTCCTGGGCCCGACGTTCAGAGGTCGGACGGCGTTAACTTAAAGGGATTATCAGGGTTTTTCCCGAAAATTGAGTTACATAGTACAACGTAACTTAGTAAGCGGGTAGAAGGCCCACGGTTACCACATTTTTCTGTGGCAAATGCATCTTCTTTTACCGTAAGACGTTTCAAGTGTTCGGTGATGCCACACGCGTACTTCTTTTGCAGTACTTGCTGAGAGTTTAGACAGCCGTCTCTACTTACGCCCGGGCTATGCGCCGCCCAAGGATAGAGATATTAAAGTGGTGGACAGTAATCCCGATCAAGTACTCGTTATCAGATACAAGTCTTGAAAAATGTCAAAAGTTTAAAACGCTGATAATTGCTGAAATAATGGATTAAATGAGCAACGAGGTCACTCTCAAATGTCTTAATTAAACGTGTTTTAAGCACATACAACTGCAAAAGAGTGCATTTCCTTTCAGGACGGAAACCCGTATAATCCCTTTANTAGCTACTTATGCTTGGAGAGCAATCAGTCACTGAAAATATTACAGGTATTACTTCTAAAATTTGGTTTGGTGTATTTCGTACACTTGGTTCTCTCATATATATTTATCCGGTTTTTCAATACACCGTGAAACAATTGTCAATTTTTGGGGGAAAATTTCCGAAAAAAATCAGACAGTTATTTTATGTTTGTAGGGCTCAAAAACCCAAAATTTGGGGAAGTCAGAGATTGCCTATTCGGTAGAGAATAAACATTTTCCTTTCTTCGTGACAGTTCTGACGATAGCAATTTGCATTTAAAGCTATGTCTATCTACGATGCATAAAACATTTATCTTTATTTAACCCAAAATGGCATGACATGACGTCACAAAACGTCATTATCTCCCAAAGTTCTAATTAATTTTTCGATGATTTTTTAGGAAGACGTCAAATTGATGCTGCATAAGGTACTGAAAATTTGACGTCGTTACCTGTTTAAGTATTCAAGTTATTAAGAAAACCCGGGAGGGGGGTAATATTTACCCCCCCCCCCAACGCCGCGTGGGTTTTAAATCACATGCTCTGTAACCTCAAGTGTAATAGTTATTACATTAGATCAAAATCATTACTTTACCAATTCGGTGCGCCATCGAAAAAGTGTGTGTGGGGGGGGGGCGGTAGTCAAGGAGACTGCTCACTGCCAATTTTGTTTTGTTGATCACATCGGACAGGTTCGAAAACTTGTTTTCGAGTTTTCAGAGGAGACCCAGTTGTTGGGGTCGTTGTCTCCGGTCTAAAGGGAGCATAATTTCCGATACAAATGGATGCCGCCGGCGCTTACGAATCAAGGGGCGCCACCTGCACTCGCGAGTGGCACCTTCAGTGGTGTCCAGACGCGCAGCAAAGGCGCCCTCAATCGTGATGCCCCTTCCCCCGTCACGTGTGGACCTCTTGGTTGCGCCTCTGTCCTTGGCAAGACGTAGTCAGGAGGGGGGGGGGTAGGTCACGGGGACTATGCGCCTCCCGCCAAGCATCAAAATTTACAATAAAAAAGAATAAAAAATCGGCTTACGACCCGACCCTACAAAAAAATATGATGCTGGTTCCAGTAACCTCCCCGGTCAACAAAATTTAACTGAGGAGCGCGAAATTCGATTCTCCTACTGACGTGGCTTCCCACCCCCTCTGATACAAATTTTGGCTACGTAACTAGTCCTCGGACATTGGCTGGGGCAACTTTTAAAATAATTCTCCATCCATGACTTGGGTAATTAAGCGCAAAACAATATACGAAAGTCAAGCGGCAGATGTTCTATGGATTATGTTAAACATATAATTGGATCGTGAGTCATTTAACCACCTAGCCTTATCTTAGTGAAGTAAAAACTCGTTTGTAGTGACGTCACTAAACTTGCTATATCTCGAATTGTTATCAACCAAATTGCTTCATCTACGCACAGAAGACAAAGCGTCGGTAAAGGAGAAGGTACACAAAACTTGATATTGAAGTCGCTGTTGATTTTTTTAACTATTGCGAAAATACGTCAGGGGAGATATGTGCCCCCTCCCAAGTCAATGTCGGGTTAACTTTGCCGTTTTACTAAGTAGATAAGGGTTCCAAGTGAGACCTCGGGCCTTCTAGAGGATGTAGACAGGCCAAAAAAAGTTACTTTGAAGGGCCGTCTGTCTTTGCTTTATTTATTGATTGAAACATACTTTCCTTTGTAAAAGCTGCCTAGAATTTCTTTAAAATGTGTTACCTTCAGCCAATTTCGTTGGTTTCGGTAAAGCCATAATGCTGATAGGCTCTCCTTGGGTCCGTCCCAGTTCGCCCCGGCCCCCGATAATCGCTTTCAAAAATCGACATCGCTGCTTATAAGTATCAGATCCTGTGTTATAAAATGCATCATTGGAAGGTAATACCAAGTTCTGAGCTGAGACAGTCTTTTGCCGCTTATGTTAGTGACGCCACTCGAAATTCATTTTAGACTCAACAAGGTCAGCATTTACCATGCACGCCAGCACTGATATTTTGCAGCGCACTTTTAGATAACGCACGTCATGCGCGTCCTAAGTAAGCAAAATTGCTGTAATAACATTCTCATTTTCCAGCAAATTAATTTCCGTAAATGCTGAATAGAACTCTAAGTTAATACAACAACCAATGCACTTCGCCATGCAGACGCCAGGCGGCCAGCGTCTGTTACACCAGCTTCGTTTTCGGTCTGCAGACAGCATACGATACGGCGGCGTTCGGCGGGCGGAGTAACCGCGACTGGAGCGACGCCCAGCGGGCGTCAGCCGAACCAAGCCGGCTCAGCTTCGAGGGCTTGAACCTGGAGGTGGCTGAGGACCTGGAGGCTGAGATGACGTCACACCCTACCACCAGCCGGCAGCAGTTGCTGGAGGAGGTGCTGCAGACCAAGGAGCTGCTGCAGAACAAACAGATGCACAAAAACAGCGGGGTGAGTCGGTGTGGCTGTGTGGGAACCGAGTGTCGGCTGAGTTGGTGGGTCTGACGCCTTCCTATTGTATGTGGTGGGGTTTGCTGGCTTTATCCTATTCCTGGAGGGATGAAAAGTATACGAATCTGTCGGGGGTTATTCGGCCCCCCCTTTCAGATCTTCGCTGCTATGAGAGCTAGAACCATGAATTGGTGTGAATAGGTCGACAATGAAACTCTATTTTGTCAAATTTTTGGTGACCTTGGGTCATTATCTCAAGAACAAATGACGGGCATCAAAAATTATTTTGTCAAAACATGATATTTTCAGGAAACTGCCATTATCTCGAAACTATTGGCCAGCTAGAGAAATCCGAAAAAAAAAAAAACACTGTAAAGCGGTGTTTAATTGTCTTCACCAGTAAGCCATCAGAAATGACCTTCAGGTCAAATGGTTGGACTGTAGAAGTGAACAAAATGTAAAAAAAAAAATAAGTTTTCAGCAAATGTTTGTCGTAATAACTTTTATCTAAAGTATATACAGTAATTATTTTGGTACCATCGTGTTTCGCGCGTCATTTGCGGTTCGAATCATATCAACTTGTCAAAATCGAAAATTTGACCCCGCGGCCCAATGTCAATGTCAAGGTCAAGGTGACGTAAGTGCGGTCAAATGCCATATCAAAAGACGCGTATTGACGAGACAAACATATTGGACCCATTTTTAGTCTCATGGATGTTCTTGCACGAGGTATTGATAAAAAGTGTTGGTACCTTGAATTGACCTTAAAAAGGTCACTGACTAAAATGTCATCTCTTTTCATCAAGAAAGGCTAAGATGACATGATACTGAGATAATTGGATAAACAATGTATTAAACCCTCGTTTTTCATTTTCACCATATACATATATTGGAAGGTAGCATTTGACCTGACATCAGGTCATCAAATATTTAGATATCACCCGAAACTTCAACACATATTATTTGCCATTTTTCTCCACATACAATTCCGGTTTTTGAAACCTCCTGAAAATAAAAACTTGCATCAATTTCTTGAAAAAAATGAGTTTCAAAAAAAATGGATTTTAAAATTCAAAAATTTTAAATTCGAGATAGCTCCATCTTAAAACCAAACATTCAATCTATCTACCGATGTCTGTTTCTAACACTTCTCTTCAACACACAACTCCCATTGAGTGCTTAACCAGCAAATATTTTGTTCAAAAAACGGCCGAACAGCGCCCCCTAAACACTGTCCTGGACCACCTCTTAATAATTCCAATGGAGAAAAAAGTACCCATCGATGCGCAAAATAAAATGATAGGAAAAATTCCAGGCAAGTTTTGAAGATACTCTGAGTTGAGTTATGAATGACCCGTTACGCGAACAAACCTCAAGGGGCCGATTGCCCCCCCCCGACAGTAATAGGGTTAACACGCGCACTGAGAGGGGAATACCACTAACACCCACTGGAGGGGGCACTAGCTGCCCCCCCCCCGTGAGATCTCCGAAAGTATGAGAGCTAGAACTTCCACATATAGGGTAGGTAGGTGCTGTGATGATCTACATTTCTTAAATTTTTGTGACCTTAGGTTCAATATCTTAAAGGTCAAAACGATGGTCATGAAGGTCAAATCGGGCCAAATGTCACCTTTTTGAGGATTGACCTCTGTGTTACGTCACACTCAACTGCAATGTGTCTGAAGTTCCGTTTGGAGATGAAGATGCGACACTGCTACCAACTGGCGTTGAATCGTCCCGATATGACTGTTTGTCCGAAATATCGCTTCGCTGACCTCGATCTTGCCGCCATTTTTGAATTCCAAATCCATATAACTCAAAAATTTACCGACCGATTTCGATTTTTTACGTCAAACGATCGCGCTATCTGTGTTGCCGTAATGTCGCACAAAACACTACCGCCCTGCGCCGCTTCGTTTTTTGATATTCACGAAAAACATGTGGGGGGGCACAAAAAGCCCCCTCCAGTGCGCGTGTTAAGGTAAGGCATAATATACCATGCACTAAGCAACAAAGCAATAATGCAAGAACTTCTAGTTCCGACAACTCATCCCTATTACAATTTACAAAATGTCTTTTTATGTACCATCCCTCAACTTATCCCCCATTGTGTTGCGTGAGCGTGACTGAATGTTGTGAGCCTGTCTTTGGGTCAGGGCTGGACGCAGACCACCGCTGAAGTGCTGAACACGGCTGACAGAGAGGAGCTTCAGGTGCAGATGGCAGCCCATAGAAAGAAGGTGCTGCTTAGGCAGAGAAGAATGTCAACCGCACTCAAGGTCAGAACATATCGCATCAACTTACTACACACAGAGAAGGACTTAATATATTTTAGTCATCATCCACTTTATAATCCTCTTGGCTGCCGGTTGTTCTCCATCCTGTCACGCCATCGTTTATCCGGGTCTGGTGGTCGCTGACCACCGGGCATGTGGCGGCCCTCGAGCCGTCCCCCAGGGGTGGTGGCCGTCGGCATGGCGTGGGCCCTCCTCGCATCTTCGTCCTGCGAGGAAGGGCCTGTCCATGGGGAGGTTTCCTGGTCGGCGCTCCATTTTGACCCATTTCACCACTTCTCCTTCATCCCATGGCTGCGCAATGGCTCTTTAGAATCAGGCCGAAGGGGTCTCTCCCAAACCAAACAAAATATATTATAGTGGGACACAAATGCAGTATCTATTCATCGGCACCGCTGAACTCGACTAGAATAAACTGCAACAATGGTCAAGCTTCAATCCTGCAGTGACGTTATATTAATTTGTATAACGTCACCAGCGCCGTCATTCCTCCCCGCAGTGACGTCACACCTCCCGCAGTGACGTCACACCTCCCAGCTGTCAGCCGTCCGGGAGTAAGTCAATACCTCCCTTGTAGTCGGGTGGGACCTCTTGTCCATCCTGTCTATCAATGACGCTATCCTTCCCCGTTGTCCGTCTATGAAGTGATATCGCCCTGTTGTCTGGCAGTGACGTCACCTCCGTGTATGACGTCACATCCCCCTGTCCCCCATCAGGCGCAGACACCGGTGACGAAGCTTAGTGAAGCCAGCTGTGAGCCCAGTGACAGTGAGCGTCACGAGCTGGAGCAGCGTCTACAGTCTCTCGAGTCGCACATTCGTCAGAGCGAGCTGTGCGCGCGCGACAGCGTCACTCAGATCCGCAGCCGGAGGCAGCAGCAGCTGCGCACCATACAGGACCTCGGTAGGTACACAGGTACACAGGTACACAGGTACCTCGGTAGGTACACACTGGTATAGAGTTCAGTGCAGTACAGACACAACACATAATCGTCCATCAGATAATCCGCAGATCAGGCTACTCATCATCACGCTATGTTTGCGTTATTGTTTTAACCTTATTAAGGCTTGATGAGCTTGGCGCTTGCGGCTGACGAGAATCGAGCCTTTGTTTCATTTTATTGTTTCCACTTCTACATTTTATGCCATCCATATTCTCGAGTTCGATCTATGGTATTGCTAATTTATTTCATGTCATGAAATCACTTTTGCAACTTTGTACATCATAGATACGAAAATAGATACTCTGTGTAGACAGATACGGGTTTGTCTGCGCCTGCTCTCTATGTGGACAGGTGTGGTGGACTGACGGCTCTCTATGTGGACAGGTGTGGTGGACTGACGGCTGTCTATGTGGACAGGTGTGGTGGACACCAGTCTGACGGCTCTATATGTGGACAGGTGTGGTGGACACCAGTCTGACGGCTCTCTGTGTGGACAGGTGGACACCAGTCTGACGGTTCTTTGTGTGGACAGGTGTGGTGGACACCAGTCTGACGGCTCTCTATGTGGACAGGTGTGGTGGACACCAGTCTGACAGCTCTCTATGTGTGAACAGGTGTGGGCGGACTGACGGCTCTCTATGTGGACAGGTGGTGGTGGACACCAGTATCTGGCGATGGCTGCCACTCCTGTCGCCATGCTCTCGCCAGTGACCGCGGGGCCTGCAGGGGAGCTTGCGGCGGTGACTGGGATAGGTCGTGACGCTGCGCGGCCTCAGTCCTCAACTCACCGTCCGTGACGCGGCGACGCACACCGCTCCGGTTCATCAGGTCAGTCACTTATGGCCTAATGGGAGGCTGGAGGACCGGCTGGGACTCAGACTGTGAGGTGTGACGCCATAACATGTAGTGACGGGCATTACCTAATGCTGATTTCAGTAACCTCGCTGATAGTCAGTAGTGCCACGATTATGTATAACGGATTGGAAACTCCGTGTCGGCCACTTTGATGTTCGCACCACCGGTCGCTGCTAGCGCCTCTACGGATGATCGGGGGAAATATTTGTCAAAGGAGATCGCGCTGAGCGCCCGTCAACTTAAGGCTTAGCGGATCGGAAAAAGGAACACTTAGGCCATTTCCTGGTTGCAGAAAGAAACACCATGTGAGTTGCTACACATCGATTGCCAGAACAACTTTTAATCTAGTCGCACCATCCGGCGGACTCACATGTTACCAACATCGGCTCGAGCCTCGCTTAACCCTCGCCCGGGTAGCGGGGGTGGATGGCCACTTCCTCGGTTTTCCCAAATAAACTTCCCGTAGTTTTTGACCCGATCGCCAATGAAACTTTCAGTTACCTACCTTTTGAACAATTTGACCACATACTCTGAAAAACTTGTAAACTTCTAAACTTTCATGGACCCTTGACCTATGACCTGTTTTCCTCAAGGTCATGTCAGGCGAAACTGCGTCCGTAGTATCGGTTCCTGGTTACACGTGCAATTTCCGAGTGTTTTGCGTTCAGGAGCAAAATGGCAAAGGTTTTTCCAGGTGGCAGGTGACAAGTGTGTCTCTGCTGAGGAGTGTGGAACCCTCTACTGACCTTTTGTGAGGTCAACCGAGGTTCACTGAAACCTTCCGATGGCCTCAGATGCTCTTTTGCTTCTGACCGTTTTGGGACGTTTTTTGTACACTGATTTCAAATCTTTGAACCATTCGCCATAACATAGGTTTCACTGGAATCATTGCGCCTTTCCAAAGTTTAAACTGAGGTCACTGCTTCAGATGACCTGACATGAACCCTTTTTATAATTTTTGCATTTTGTAGGTTTTCATTTGTGACGCTGGATTTCAGTTGGCTGCATTAAGCATACTAAGATGTTTACTTTAAAATTGTTCAAAAGCTGCTTGCGATGGTACCATGATTCTTTGTTAAGAATATCATGATCCCAATCCGCACCACCTCTGCTATTTTATTTCTGGACATTTTGAACTAAAGCCCTAGCAGCGCTCCATAAAACCATCATTTTTAGCTCGTTACATTGACGGACGATCTAGAATTTTGCCCATGGACAGATGATCTAGATAATCTTTGCATTCCCAACAGTCGCACCTAAATCTGTCGTTCACCATGGAACATAGCGGGGAAGGAAAAGGAGTTCCCTTCTGTGGATACCTTAGTGACGATGGAGTCTTGCAACAAACAACACCAAAATAGAAAACAGAAATTTACATAAAAACCAACTAATTCAGCATATACGGCACGCAACATCTGCTCATCCCAAAGGCACAAAAACACAATATCATCCGTAAACATGTTTCCATAGAGCATACAAAACTCATCAAGTAAATAAAAGGAGAACAGAAGCATAAAAAAATGGAACTTGTCAGCAAATGGGGTACACTCAAACTTTTAGCGAGGTTACTGAAATTAAGTGCAAAGATCAAGGGCTCGTAGGGGGAGGGGCGAGATGAAAGGAAGACGGTAGGACAAGATGAATGCTTCTAGGGGCACGCGGGCACGTGCCCCCGAAACATCTGAGCAGGCCCTTTTCGGCGGGCGCCGCGCCGAAAAGGCCGACGAGACTGCGCGAAGCGCGGTATCATTCTGGACACCGCGCAAAGCACGGTGTCAAAAGGGCCGAATACAAAACATGCCGAAATGGACCCCAACCCACACAGAGGCCCCTGCAGGCTGGTCTGAGGCCCTCTTTGAACAGAACAGAGGGCCCCTGGAAGGTCGGAACACACAGGCCTCGGGACCCTTTTTAAGCTCGGAGGGCCCTTTGACGTCTGAAGTGCCCGAACTTTTTCCTGGATCCGCCCTTGAGAGCCTTCAGTACCTAAATCTCCAAACCCTAACCTCGCAACCACACCGGTATCCAAGTTACCTACAGTTAAACCTTCAGTAAACGCTTATTGAGACATGAATTCAAAACACTTCGAAAACTTTGTTTTGCCCGACCCTGTGGCACCATCCCTCGTCGACCACTTGATATGGAAATTTTTGGCGACCATTTTTCATTTTTTACCCCCTGCAATGAACCACTTCCTCCATTATTTGGGAGTGGAAAGTTCAACTTTAGAGAGTGCAAGCAAAAAATAGATGTTTAGTGACATTTTTGCACCCAAATCAACCAATTTTGGGACACGGCTACAAGTAGCCATGCTGATAACTGGTCCCTGCATTTCTCTTCCACTCTAGCTAGAGATTAAGACAGTAAAAACAAACCGTAGCTAACTGAACTAGCACAGGTTGGACTGCTTTTGATAGTCATGCAATCGTTATCACACACATGAAGATTATATCGTCCGCAAAATTCAACTTAACTCTTCAAATTTAGAAAACTTCACTACTGTACACAAGCGAAAACCCGCAGGCCGCAGTTCACCACTTCAGCTGCATTTTACCTCCTTCAAAAAAAAGGCAGACGCATAATTTGAATTTCTCAATGGGATTACATGATATTACAGGGTTGCATGAAAACGGATCACATACTTTCAGCGTCTCAAACAAGCGGATATTTGCGTAAATCAGGAAGAGAAACACAAAAAAATACGTACGGTTGTACAGCGGATGCGCCGCCATCCTCTGAAATTTTAGTTCGGTCATCCACCGCCAGGGTTGGCAAATAGTCCCCAAATTCGCCGTGAATCCCATCCGTTATACAATAATCCGTGGTAGTGCTTATTTCGATAGTCTTTGTTGACGATCCGTGGTGCTGATTTTAGTGCAGCATCTGCTGACAGTCAGCTCGGTGCTAGTTTCCAGCAACTTCTGCTGACGATTGACGGCTGATAGCTTGCCGCCGCCGCTGGCCGCTAAGGTCACCAGTGCTGGTTTTGACTCCTCTGGTGATGGTCAGCATAACTGATGTTTGGCATCTGCTGGCGATGTGCGGTACTGGTTCCAGTAGCCTCTGGTGCTGGTTTCAGTAACTACTGGTGATGGTTTCAGTTCCCTTCTGTGCTGGTTTTAGTAACCACTGGTGCTGGTTTTAGTAACCACTGGTGCTGGTTTCAGTAACCTCTGGTGCTGGATTTTAGTAACCTTTGGTGCTGGACGCTGGTTTCAGCAGCCTCTGGTGCTGGTTTCAGTAACCTATGGTCTCTGGTGCTGGTTTCAGTAACCTCTGGTAACTGGTTTCAGTATTCTCTGGTGCTGGTTTCAGTAACCTCAGGTGCTGGTTTAGTATTCTCTGGTGCTGGTTTCAGTATTTTCTGGTGCTGGTTTCAGTAACCATCTGGTGCTGGTTTAAGTAATCCTCCTGGTGACTGGTTTCAGTAACCTCTGGTGCTGGTTCCAGTACTCTCTGGTGCTGATTTCAGTAACCTCTGGTGCTGGTTTCAGAAACCTCTGGTGCTGGTTTTCAGTAATTTTCTATGGTGCTGGTTTCAGTATCCTCCTGGTGATGGTTTTCAGTAACCTCTGGTGCTGGTTTCAGTAACCTGGGCCGGAAACAGCGCCGCTCTGGCTCGGAGTGGGAGGAGTCGCCATCGGAGAGATCGCCTGAGGCTACGTCCCCCCTCCGCTGCCAGATCAGCCCCGGGGCAATGCAGGAGATCAGCCGGTTCGAGCGGTTAATGGAGAACTTCCTACAGCAGCAGCAACAGCAGCAGCAGCAGCAGCAGCAGCAGCAGCAGACAACGGTGCCGCTTAGACGCAGAAAACAGCCTTCGGTGCAGCAGTGTCCGTAACAGTGACAGTACAGTGAATCAGGTGTCCGAAACAGTGAATACAGTCGAGTAGTCTGTAACGGTGACCTACAGTGCAGCAATGTCTGTAATAGTGACCCGCAGTATATCAGTGTCTGTAACAGTTGCCTACAGAGGCCAGAGTATCAGCGGCGTTAACTGTAGCCTGTCTGTTCACCGCGTCGCAGTATCGGTGACATGACCTGCGTAGACAGTGTCTGTAGCAGTGACCTATAGTGCAGCAGTTTTGGCAACTGTAACCTGTACAAGTGTACACTGTACTTCGTGCATCGATATATGTTACTGACTACTGTAACCCTGCATCCTGTTAGAGTGTAGTGCATGCAACTTAAGTTTTTCCCTTGTTGTTTATTTTACGCAGTCTTTTTAGTCGGTCATCCTTGCAGGTATACAATCTCTTCAATCAAAGGCGTCACCACGATTTCGAAATTATGGGGGGAAAGTCACTTATTCAAATGCACGTATACTTTAACATGTAAGGCAATATTACAGAACGCTTAACAATATTTAGAACAATGTCCCTAGTGCCCCCAGTGTTGGCAAGTTTTCCAAAGCAATTCCCGAACACACTTTAAAATCCAATAACATAGGTACACTTGGCCGCTTTGTCAAATTGCTAAGACATGCCAAAGACAGAAATATGAATAATTAATTACACAAATCTCCTTAGTGTTGTTAAAAGACTGTAGAAGGTACGTACAAATATTTTGTAAATTTGCGGTCATTTGTGAAAATATAAGCTCATTTACCTACATACCCATTGGCTATCACCCATGCCCACAAGCACATGTCAAAATAAACTAATCGTCACGGACATCCGGCCTTTACTTTGTTTATGATTCTGCAAAAGTGTATTTTCAGAAGGACTCTAAAACAAATGTATGGCTCTGCAAAAGTCCGCTAGCTTCGTAGCAATGCTTTGGAAATGGGCTTCGCTTCTTTTGTTCTCTTGTGGCCGACTCTAAAAGATATTTTAGACGACGATGGCTTCCAATTTAAATTGTGTGATAACTATTTTCTTCCTTTCTTTGTTTGTATCTTAAAATGACATTTGTTCTGCTTCTTTGGGCTCGTCATCAATTAAATCTCTATTTATTCACAGAGCGCAAAGTCGACAGACAGTTTGGTTTTAATCTTATATGTATGTTCGAAGGCTGGGGTATCGGTATCATTTTGAAAATAAGAGGTGTATGTATTTAATAGTAATGCCATTTGTCATTTGGTAATCACACCAGACCCGTGTCGTCAAAAAATGAAACACCATTGCCAATTGAATCTGGCGCTGTATTCGACGTTCATCGAGAACAACTAGCTGTAATACCGGCAAGCTGTGACATTGTGGACTGCACTTTGGTGAAATGGTATGCTGTGCCGGAAAGCACAAATCATTGCGGTACAGTGTACTGTATATATTTGCCAGGAAATACAAGGAATAAGCAATACATCGGGAGATTGCATCTTTGAGTTAGATGCATTAAAAGAGTGGTAGACTGCGCCGCACACCTTAGCGTATTGCGGTACAGCATACCTATTTTTTCAGGGACAGTTGATAAAAAGGTTTTGTTGGAGCCAGGGCCGTAGGAACTCATTTGAAGTTGGGGGGCAAATTGCTTTTTGAAGTCGATTCTTTCCTTGCAACGTCCATAGGCGTAATATTAAAATCCGAAAATGTTGGAGGGCAGTTGCCCCCCCCCCCTTGCCCATAGGCTCCTACGCCTATGGTTGGAGCTTCATACTGCGGTATGAGAGGGCCCTGCAGGACCCACGGTCGGTGTAAGACGACCCTATGTTGGTTCGATGAGGGCTTTTGGCTGGTCTGAGGGGTGCGTGTTTGGCTTAGCAGCCAAGTTAGGGAGGATGCTAGTGCTTAGGGAGACATTATTCAGTCAAAAATATAGATACTGCTCTGAATTTTTTGAGGGCATCTTCTATGCTTGGTTCTCCCACATATCTTTTTTTCCTCTGTTTGACTATTTTGATTTTATTGGAATTTTCCCACATTTTTTTCCATGTCAAATTTACAATTTGCAAATATATGTAAAAACCGTAAGATGTATTGGAAACAAAAGTATGGATGATGCTCCAAAACAAATTCAAAATAACACCCATATTTTTGACTGACTTATGTCTCCCTAAGTACTATCCTCCTCGTTAACTTGGTTGCTAAACCAAAACACGCCTGAGTGGTCCACAGCCTGGCGTGAGAAGTCTACAATACAATTGTTATGCTACGGGCGGAGCTTTGACGTTATTAGGTACTCGAGATCTCGTGTTGCAATTGAAGCTCAAAATTCGATAGCTTAAAAGGTTATGCATTCGAGTCAGTGGCGTTTCGAGTCAACACACACACACCCCGTCGGGGCACGGGTCGGGGCGAAGACTGCGGAAAAATAGTGATAAAGCTATTTTTTGTACAGGTCACTACAAAAGTAATGGTAGAAACAGGTCACTGCAAAAGTAATGGTAGGTACTACTGGAGATGGCTAAAACTTAGCACGTTTCTTAAAAACAATAGGTATCCCTAAGCTCTAGTGCGGTAAATCTCTCCGTCTCCAGATGGCAACTTTCTATCACTTTCAATTCTACCGCATTCAAACTAAACACACAATTTGCGAAAACAGATTCTCTAAAACTTCCGTGCACTGAGGCAACTTCAGCCTGAGACCACCCTGATGGTAGCGTAGTACGTACCTGATCGTAGCACGCGTAGTAAACCGGAATTTTGCGGCTCTAGGGAGAGGCTATTCATTGTAGTAGCGATGATAGTAAAGACCCTGTGTCAACCAATAGCTATTCGCCTCACAAACGGGCAGAGCACTGTCTGTTGTGTGAGGCGAACAGCTATCGGTTGACATAAAGGTCAGAGGTCACGTCTGATAAAATGAAACGCTTGAACAAGGGAGAGGGTACGGCTGACTGGAGTTCTGGGATCTGAGAGACGGTTGGAGGTGCAGATTTGTTGGAAGAGGTGCAAGTTTAGTGAGATCTTCTCACATTCTGTGCGATATTCCGTCATTTCACATAAAATAGTAAACAGACATCAGACATATGATATAAATTGTGTAGGGGTGAAAAGCTCGAATAACCGTATTTTTATTACATTAGCAATCCAAATATTATAAATTTACCAATATATATATATATATATATATATATATATATATATATATATATATATATATATATATAT
>VOPJ01015924.1:84571-107965 GCA_014673585.1 Semibalanus balanoides | reverse complement strand
TATTTCCCCGGTCTCGTCGAGTGATGTGATTCAGGGTTTTTGGGTAGCGTATGTTCCTAGAACCTACGACATTTTCAGAAGCTTATTTTCCGCGGATCACCGTGGCTGAAACCACGGTATATATGTCAGAAACCTGATCTACGGCGAGAAATCCAGAACTGCAAAAAGTGTTCTGGCTGCGAAATCCAAAAAAAAATATGAAACGATAATACAAACTCATCGGGGCTCGCTTCTTATTGATAAATAAGTTAAATATATCTTCTTTATTTCGTTAAAGTTTCTTGGAGCTGAAAGCATTTTTGGGGGCCAAACTAATCATATTGAGGCGCCGAGGGTCACCCCAAACGTATAGGTATAAATCGAAACCTGTGCTTCACGCCAATTTCGAGCCGACGCGACTAAGGGTGAGTATCCGTGCTCAAGATCTCAAAGTTACGCTAGGTAGCTGTATACGGCGCATTATTGGTTTAAAGTTGAAAACATGCTTCAGTTACGCTTTAATATACATAACAGACCTTGCTATAATTATAATCGATAACCTTATCCTCATAATGTCAAAAAAAAATAAACCAAAGTCAAATTAATGAGAGCTTTCGGCTTGCGCCTTCGTCAGCCATAAATGGTATGATCGCACTGTCATTTATATGTCATTTAGCGCGAGGCGCAGCAAACGAAAGCAGCTCATAATATATGACTAATTGTAAAAAAAAAAAAAAAAATTGACATTATGAGGATAAGTTATCGATTATAATTATAGCAATGTCTTACATTTCCCTCAAAACAGTGTTGAAGCAATTACAATACATAACAGACCGTACCATCGTATATGTTATCTACCAATTTTGCTCCAACTAGGAGGCAAAATTTTGTCTCTGGGGAGGGAGGAGGGGGAATGCCCACCAGCAGTCACTGTGGTGGGCATCCCCCCCCCTATTAACATGCTATCCGCGGCTATGCAGTACAGTAAAAAAAACGTCAGGTGACTGAAGGAATTTTGCACAGGCTATCGATGTATCGTACATAATATTAATATGCCCGCTCGTGTCGAATTAATTCAGTTTCACTGCGTGGGCAAATCAGTTCCACTGGGGGGGGGGGGCAATTGCCTTCACTGGGGAGGGGCAATTTCCCCCAGTTAACATGTTATCCGGCCCTGCACTCCGCCATATCGTTACTGGCCATTTAACTGTTCCAAGTCCAACTGCTATGAAGGGTAATGGTTTATAACCAGTAAGACGCCTTAAAGGGAATAGTTCATCTTTAACATAGGGTTTTGAGTTGAGATAGCCAAGTTGTGGCGCAAGCTCGAAAATGACTTGTGACGCTTTCAAATTTTCCAAGAATTCTCCTAATTATTTAATATTCAGTCCTAAAAGTCGGGACCGGGTATACCCGGTAACTCCAATCACTGATTGGCTGATTTGGGCTGTGTGACGCATGATTATGGACGTAGAGATGACGTAAGACTTTGGGAAAAGTGTTTGATAGAAATGCTTAGTGCTGGACTGAACAAAAACATATAGTTTCAGTACCTCAGTCCCTGGATTGAAAGAATAAACTTTGCGAGGATTTATCGTGATTTTGATGCTTAAATCGTCTATAAAACGTTATCCTCAGCAACATTCCCAGCAAAATTATTCAGACGTACCTAGTCTTACAGATGGCCGAAATCCGTCTTCATCTTGCTTGCTTCCTTGAGTGCATGGGTTTCAGGAATAACTCCCGTTTCACTGCACCTATTATGCAAAAGAATACACTGATAATTTGTCGTAAATGAATACATGGTATAGGCTATGTTGAAATATTTAACAGCAACTTTCAACGTCCATGAGATAACCACGGGACTTCTTCCTTGGATAAACAACAAATAACGGCTAAAGAATATTATGTATTCTTTGCCGTTTGTTTTCTATGTGAACTATCCAATAAAATCCCGTCGGCGATTATTGCCAAATAAATAAATGAATTAGCACGGATTCGACTCGAATTCATTTCTCCCGTGGTGATAAAAAGCTTGCATTTCACGTTCATCTTAACAAGTTGTAGGCAAGTACTGTCTTGTAAGGCGCCACATCCACTCCAAATCGATGACGTTTTGATTAACATACTGCTTCTAACAAGCTATTTTGCATTACTTAGAGGAAACAAATATGAATTATCACCAAATAATTGACATTTTAATTTGCTTTTTCCGCGTAAATATAGCTTTCTTTTACTTACTAGTAATATGATACTTAATTTCTTGCTTCTCTTTATCATTTTGTAGCTTTTTCTCATTTTTTGTTCAAGGTGAACTATTCCCTTTAAGCGGCGAAGGACGAGCGAGTCCGCAAGAAATCCGCGCCAATTTATCACCCGCTCAACGCAGGTTCGTTTTGTGCAAAGCATGCTTTTGAATTATTTTCGCTATCATGTGTTGTTTTGCCGTCGCAAATAGATCCGAACTAAATCGATACTTTGAACTAAATACGTTTTGCAGCATTATTTTTAATTTGCAATCATAAGCTTCATGTTTGTAGGCAAAACATATTTTGGGTGGGTATTATATGGATTTGATTGCGCTTTACAGCTGCATCATTTTTAGCGTTTAGCACCCTTTGGTTGGAAGCTACAACGGCTTAATGAAGGCGAATATTTATAAAATCGTCAAGTAAATATTACAGACGGATTTAAAGCAAAATAGTGCATTAAACTTAATTTGGTGAATGCAATTTAGAGACGGTAACATTGTCTAACACATTGGTGTTTGTTCATCGCTTCCCATCCCGACGGTGCCAACTGCCAAGCACTTGATTAATCGTGAAAGCGTCATGCACCATTATTTTCGCTTGTATAGCCAGTAATTTTGCACGTGCCACGCGCCGCTGATCGACACATAGTGCTTACGCCGGACGGATCGTTTCTCTACACACACATTTTTTTACCTGTGTCTTTGCGACTTTCGGTTGCCGAGATATAGGTCCGGTATTGTAACGATGTTTTGTAGGTAATTTCGTGGACGGAACAGGGGTGCACGTGCGCACGTGCAATGTAACCCGAGTTTAACCTGTTACAGCATTGCCAGTGGTGTGGTCTCAAACCACACACCAAATTCGAGCACAATCGGCCCAGTCGTTGCGGAGTTTTTGCGACAAAAAAAACTTTCAACACCCTCTCACGCGGCACGCGCCACGCGCAGTGGTAGCCACCAACATGAGTCGGCACTGGTAAAAACAGGGTAGGTTGGATGGGGCTACTCAGCAAAGAAGCCCGCTTGTCAATAAAACGTGCGGTTCCAAAGATATGAGCTTCTCAAAAGCGTCGCCACGGGTCGGGTTGGGTCGGGTTGGGTCGGGTCGGGTCGCTCATAATAATATTTTTCCCATGTACCACGTAAAGACGAGCGAGCGCTTCGCGCTCGCTCGTAATAAGATGATATATTTCGACCTTATTTGTAGCAGATTCTGCGACAGTACGGCAACCAACGTAGAAGCCTTCCACGGTGGTACGGCACTGCCTACTTTACGCCCCTTCTACTAGAAAGAGCGTACAGTGAATCGTACATCGTGAAATCAGGTTATGATTATATCTGGTCTGTTCGCCCCTCCTCAACAAAAAACACACATATTAACCCTCGTCATACGGGAGCTTTTCTCACCTTCGCCCTACGGGGGTCCTAAAACGACCCTCCTGTTAACTTCCAAACCAAGAAACATAGAGCAACGCAGTAAAAACCAGCATGTTGCCCGTCGTGTAAGCAATTTAACGGTATCCCATTTTTTAGGTTTCAGGTCAACGGGTGACCTTCGAGATCATCCGATGACCTGGAACGTCAAGATCACGTCATGAATAGCGACTTTGCTCTGTCAGAAAACCTCAAAATTGGAAATAGATTAATGTAAACAAAAAGGCATATACCTAGACCAGTTTTGTCTCAGAAATCCAAAAAATTTATATTTTTTTCGTATCTGGTCAAAAAAAAATAATGACGTCCTAAGTTTCTAGCATTTTCTAGCACTTCAATCAAAATTAGAGATATTGCTCTGCAATTTGGTTTGAGTATTGTTCATACTCAGTTCTCTTACATATATTCCACTTTTTAACATCTTCGAAAGTTTTGTCTTAGTAGTGATTTTCCAATAGTTTTTTGATTTTTTTTTGCAAAAAAAACAAACAAATTGAGCATCTGATATTGCAATTTTATGGATTTTTTTCTATCTATGACGTTCTTTGTTTGCAAATTGCTGCAAAATGCATTTTTTAATTCTTCCAACATATATAGTTTTTTGACCAGAACGACCTCACTCAAACGTCATTATTTCCTAGACTACGAAACCAATTTCAATGATATTTTGGCCGGCTTGCGTATAATTGCTGTAAACTCAGCAACCGAAATTTGTTAGCAGGATCGGCCGAATGAGTACAAAGTTATGCAATAAAAATATCAGGGAGGGGTCGTTTTAGGATCCACGTAGGGCGACGGTTAAGCAGACATGTTCTATTCCTCTTGACTTTTCGGGGCACTAGCATCGAGGATTAACCATCAGTACGTAGCTATCGATGTCTGTTCAGCGCGTTTTCGCCGTTGGGCGTTTCTTACAGCTTTTGGAAAATAGTAGGCTGTACCGCATTCTTTTGTGGCGTGCGGCACAGCCTACCACTTGTTGAAATGCGTGTAGCACCATGATGCAGTCTCCAATAGGGACTACATAACGGGTGTCCACTAATTATTGAGAATCAACTTCGACATATTTGTTTAACAAAGTTATTGTAGTGGGATCGCCATGAAATATTGCATGTGACTCACTGGATAATATTTCTATGCGAGTGCAAAATATATAATAAATGCGAATTTGTATTCTCTATCATGAAGTTGTTGACCAAAGAGCAGCCAGAGCCAAAGTGAGCAGAATTTGGGCAAAATTGATCGACCGATGGACGATGAATCTGATTTCCACCTTTCTTACATGCCGGAATGCCATTTTGTTGCTGGCCAATTGAGATGCTCCAGACGAAGTCAAGTTTCGCTTTATGGAAAGTATCCATGAAGATAATAGTATGATCCCAGCACCGAGGGCGTTTTCAGTCCATGTGCTCTCCAGATGCCAATGTCGATGCTCGTCTACCGTCAAATGTGTCTGAGAAGAGGACTGTTACCGTTTATCGATTTTAAATATTCAGACGGTAGATACCTCTTCTGGACAGACTTGGTAGCGGCATATTACGTGCGTGACACTGGCCAACTTCTGGAGGAGGCCGGAGTGACCCCCCTGAAACGAGATGACAGCCCTTCCAACGTGCCCCAACTTCAGCCAAAAGAGGATTTTTGAAGCATGCTGAAACAGAGGGTGTATCGAGGAGGCTGGGTGGCAGCCTCTGAAGCACGTTTAAAAATAATTATCTCATGCCTTGATAAAATGATCCAGAGGCTCCGCTCACTATGATCAGGGGTCGTCTGCACGGCGCTCCGCAAACCAATGACCGCTGCATAAGTTCACTGCAATGGACATGCGTGTACCAAAGGACCCAATGTTCCAGTGTTGTAATTGATGAAGCTCAGTGTAATATAAGAAATTATAGCATCTCAAAGTCATTCTCAATAATTAGTGGACCACCCGTTGTACAATCCAACATGATAACCTGCCCTCTCCCCAGTCACAGATCCAGCCCCCCCCCCAAGTCAAGCTGAAACTCGGCCACTGGGGGGGGGGGGAGCGCGACTGGCGCCAGCAGTCTGACCATGCATACCTGACGCCTTTGTTGTCAATTGAGCTGCCAACAAGGTAACGTTTCCAATGGATGAAATGAAGGCAAGGCAAATGTATTCTGGTGGAAGGCTGCTTTAGTTGTCACTTGCCAGCATTTATGTTTAAAGCTTCTGGCTATAGACAAATTATTTTAAGTTGAATGTTGAGTGACTGGAGCCTTTTCGAAAAAAGCACGCGCTATATGCAAGTTATTACTTGAGCTACTGGAGCGGCCAAGAGTGACGCACACTGGAGCAGGTGTTATATAAACAGTAGGTACAGTCAGCTAGGCAAAGCTAGCTCTACATCGTGGCACTATACATGGGCGCTTTTAGACATGTGCCAGATATATTACGTACTTATTTGTTTTCTTCAAATGACGTCATATTACATTTAGTATGCTTCATGTTGATTATTTTAAAGTAAAATTTGTATAAAATATGTCTAAGCTTACAAATCAATATAATTGGTTGTTTAAAGATATAAATTAATTATCTAGGTGAGTTTATGGTACTAAATTATTACCAGTGAGCAGCTTTTCTTTAAATGACGTATCATTCGTGCTATTACTCATAGAAGCCACTGATTTTTAAACGTTCTTAAAATTGACGGACACGAACATAGGCTTTTTCCAGAATAACATTTGTATACGCACGCTACAGCAAAACAAATTTTCACCATTGTGTTTCTCCGTCGAAGACGCATCCCAAGAAATTTTATTTGGTGAACAAGTTGGCGTATATCAAAAATGACCTGCGCGTGTGAGTGCGAGCGGAAATGGTCGAAAATTATTATGAATTGATGCAGTTCTTCTCGATCAAGCCCAATAGAATGGTGAAAACCAAATTGCTCTATCTTTATTGTTAAAGATTATTTGCAAAAAAAACATACGTGCACCTTGGGGTTCACCCTGAGTTCACCTTGTAGAGGTCAAAGAACAAAAATTGCATTAAAGTGCCTTGCATTTGGCACAGGGAGTGGTGATTCTTGTGTATACTATTTCAAATTTTAGCTATTTGCCCTAACCCGGAATTAGTGGCGTGGTTTTAAATTTTCGCCCGACTGGAATATAATTTGGAGGCAAACAAAACCTACCTGACTTTTCAGTCACCGATATAAAAAATTTTCGAGATATACACATTGTAGATTACTGTGATCTCCGATTATCTAACTGAGCGAATTTTCTTAACTTTTGACGATCAATTATTGTTGGCTGGGGCAGCGACCGCAAACCATGTTTTGAAGTTGGGGCTCCACTTGACTTGACCTTGTGACCTTGACCTGAAAAGACTCAAATGTCAATATTTCTCCACCAGTATGTGTGTTACTTAACTCCTTAACAGCTGTGCCGAAATTTGGTGGATCACCTGCGTTCCCTGTCGTTTTATATATCCTTATTTATTTAAAACTCTATCGGGAGGGGCAGATATCAACGCCTCCGTAGAGTTACGGCGTTCTAGGGTAACAGCCACCTCTAGCTCTCATAAGACCATATCTAACCATGTTTTCCATGCAAACCAATAGGGCAAATTACCCTTGGTATCTCGAAGATCAAGGATGTGTCTTTCGGATTGATTAGTGTACTGAGTATGCGGGAATAGGAATTCGTTTGCTTCTTTTGTCGTATCACCTCTAAACCATCGTTTATTCGAGTTTGAATTTGCCCCGAATATTACTGGTACCTCCATAGGGTTAGCACTAGTGAAGGTGAGAAAAAGAATAAAAATCTTCACGCTCGGGTGACGTCACCAGAGTCGTGATGCTACCTAAATAACCTTTGACTGGGGGGCCCGCGCACTGGAGCGCATTTGCTGACTGACTTGGATAGAGATATGGAGTGAGTCCATTTATTGTACAGTCGATTTATGTATGGCTGATTCTTCTTGAAAATTAGCATGCCGTCAAAGCAAGCTTAAAATCGATTCTACTAGGTATTAGCCATGAATAGCCTTGTACGTGTAAACCCCATTTCTTGCCTCAAGGCAAACACACAGACTTGTAAATGACTCCAGACGTGTTTTGATGGTGCACATGAAATTCTGAGCTCGCATGAAGCAAACATTTTGGAGGATGATCATGAGTGAGTCACTCAGTTTTAAAGCTGGACTTGAGCAAGAGTTGTAGTCGAGTCAATCTGTTTGAAACAAGAACTGAGTCCAAGAGTCGAGGTCAGTCATTTGCTGTTGTGAGTCAGACTGATTGACTAAAAATATTATGTGTCATTACAAGTCTGCCAAACAGCATACTCTTTTTTCTTCCATATTTGACCATCATTACTGAATGCTACATTACTCAGTGGCATACACTCATTGCCGCTCCAAGATCTCAAAGCAATCAACTGCGTATAGCGCTCTACATGCTAAAAAGGCTGCCAAGCTTATCAAGCGATTCAAAACTTGAAGAAGTAATTGACGTTTATAGTAATGGTCAGAGAATCAGGCAGACTGCATGCTGCTCGCAATAGGCTACAACGTTATGAAAATGTGCGGCTGACAGCTCCATAGATCGTGAGCGGAGCAATGTCATCTATGTGTGGTTGTAAAGCGCACAGGGATGAAAGGGACTCTACGACCACAATTTGTATGGCACAACAGCGTAGATGGCAACCACATAAGTTATAGACATTTTGTAACATTTATTTTGTAACATATCTTAGGATTGCCCGGCGTGCTTGGCCGGCGCAATATGAAACTTGACTCTATATTGTTTAGCACTATAAGTGTACAACATCGTATGATAGTATTGTTTAAAGTGGTGGGTAATTTTACGCAACAGATCCTTGAGAAAAATGCCTATTTACCCACTATCTCGGATGTCCATAAGTATTACACTTTCCTATGCTCAGATATGTTAACATTGTAGACGTCACAACAGAGGCGACCCCACCTTGACAAAGAATGCTGGGTACCAAACGATTTTACCACTATTGTTTAATATAATGTTTGCGCCCATGAGTTGGATTAATTGTGACATTGAAATACCAAGCTGCCAGTCGAAAACAAGCGTCCATGGGCGCAAAGAAAAATTGATCCAAAAGTGTCGACGCGCCCTTAACCCAAAAAACAACAATTGAAACCCAAGGCGCAGAGCGAGTGAAAGCCGGATGCAATATAATTGTTGCGTCGATATGTATTTATATCGATGTATTGTGAGCATTTGTGAAACCAAGGTATCACTACCTGGATTATTAAGTAAACCCAACTGGAACATTAACCGAACGTTCACATGTACCTGTTCAATAATTGGGAGACGCGAAGCATTGAAACCAAGGCAATCTTACGTTTATGGTTCTGTCGGCAGGGGACAGTAGACGTACGCGCCGCAGTCAAACATACGGCTGAATTCGAGCACTAACACCACTTAAAAGCATAGTTAACCAAGGTAGAGATGTACCTAACCGTAACCGTAGCGTTTTCGTAATGTTAATTCGAAAGGCTTCATAATGAATGTCACAAAAGCGCAGCACATGCAGAAAAGCAGGTTCGCTCGAGCACCAATGTGCCATAACACCACTTGAAAGCAGGTTTAACTAACGTTTCCAGATTTAACTACGGTAGATATGTACCTTGGAGGAGAAGCCGATTTTTGTATATTTTGTAAATTGTATTTTTTTGTATATAATGACAATATTTATGTATTTTTTTGGATCCAAAACCTTCCTGTCAGTATGCTGATTCAGAAATGGTATGAAGGTTGGATAGTACCATAATCCAAGGTTTTCGATTCATAACGGTTTCAACGAAAAAATCTCCATTTGCCCTTTATTAGTAGTATTTGGTTGGTCTCCGAACAGATTTGTTCATATGAACTGTTATCGTTTTAATATCGGCCGATGTTCGTAGCTATACTACCTGTTTTCATCTAGTATCAGCCCCGAGTACGTGCGATGACTTGAGAGCCTGTGGAAAGTGGCAGCGAGCAGGCAGTTGTGAAGCCAACCTGATAAAGATCGGTCCCGAATCCGGCCCACCGACCCCGTCCGCCGTGTACGCCCTGCAGTGTGCGCCGCTACGGCACTGTCTACGGGCAAGAAAACAAGAGACCGTTCTCTTCATACGTTAACTATACTCCACCCTCCGCTGTGCGCATAATCTTGCGACCCCTCCCTATTTTTCTCTCAATAGACTTCAACACAGACATCGGTGATAGGATACTGACGTTGAGTTAACTTTGACGAACATGCAAACACCCTTATTTAAATTCCTACTTACTTGTCTTACTCCCCAAAATTTCCGATGAAATTAATATTATAGATTGATACGATAATGACCCTTTGATGGACGTCATTGTCATTTTCGCAATTTACTGTGGAGTGGGGGAAAAACGATGAATGTTGGAAAAATCGTAGAAAATGGAGGTCTGAAGCAAATAAAAAATTGAAAACATCAAAAGGTGGTAAATTGCATTGTTTTCAAAATGGCAATCTCGGATTTGCAAAATTTTGAGTTTTTGACCCCTAAAAATCCATTTTTTCAGAGAAAAAATCTCACAAAACAAAAATTTATAAAAAATATTTAAAAAAAAAACGAAATATATGTATAAGAACTAAGTTAAAAAAAACAAAAACTTAAACCAAATTTCAAAGTAATATCTGAATTTTTGACTGAGTTATGACTCCCCAAGTGTAAGTACCTCATGACGTTATCTTTCCAAATATTTTTTTTAACCTTTTTTGACCAGATAGAGACAAATAAATATTACAGCTGTTTTTCTGAGACAAAACTGGACTTTAAAAATGCATTTTTTGTTACAAAATTTTAATTTCACAATTTGACCTCATATGAACTGACTGTGACCTTTTATGGTGTCACGTTGTCAAAATGGCTTCTACTATCGAGATACACATGTAAAGCAACCCATAAAACATATGTCGCATGACTTTCGTAGACCTCTTGCCAACCGTGACTTTTTGTGACCCGATATTGACCTTGATCCTTGCTTAAAATTTCACTTTTGCTTAATGCAGGAGTTTCATTATACCTTTGAGAGCACTTTGTTGCTCAAATAGTTACAATCTGAGGACTTGGATCAGTAAATTTGGCCCAAAAACTAAAATATCTCCATTTTGACTTTTACGTGAACCTTGACCGACATTGACCATGATTTCAAAAATTAACGCATGTCTTTGGGTGGGTGTATCAAAATGAGACCTTTCGATTGCCGTATTGTGCGTCTCGCTACGGTTATTGGTTCAGAAGATAACGAGGGGTCATAATCTGCCCCCCCCCCCGCAGCGGGGCGCGTTCGGCTGGATACCACAGCGGGGCACGGGTTAATATTAATGAAATACGTCTCTATAATATATGCTTATTTTAAGTTGCACTTCACAAAATAGTCAGCATGAGGGAGCTTGCGTTAGTCCGTCTTTGGCCGAGAGAATTTCGCCCCCCATGATGAACTTGCTCAATAGCCCAAAACTCAATTGCGATAAAAATTTGAAACTTTGAATGAATTCTCCCAGGACAATTCAAATGTTTATGTGCAAAAATGAGGCAATTTCGTCGATATCGTTTAGATTTAACGAATTTTGTGACGTCACTACCACGAGTTTGACGATAAAATCAGGTAAACTTTAACACTTTTATAATCCAATGTTATAAAACTCCAAAGATAGCAAATTGCACAGCCTACAAAATGGTTATATCAAATTGTTGATAAGTACAAATAAAATAAAAACCACAAAATAAAATAAGAACTTATTTTTGAGATAACAAAATAAAAATATAATATGCTTGAAACAGAATATGTATTGTAGAGCTACATATGAATGAAATAACCGAACAAAATTTCAAAGCTGTATCTTTATTTCTGGCTGTCTTATGGCTTATAAGGTATGGCAGCTCATGACGTCATATGTTTTGTTTTTTGGATGACCAGATTCAGACATATAAATGTCATCACTGTATTTTGGATACAAAACCGGTCTAGAAACATGTCTTTTTAATATACATTTTTAAATTTAAAATTTTGATTTCATGATACCTGAACTTGACATGAGCTGAACAAAACTTTCAGTTAAATGAGGTCAGATGGTAGAATGACTATCACTATCTAATTATACGTATGAAGCAAACAATAAAACATGTGCCACATGACTTTGGTAGATCTTTTATGCATAGTGACCTTTTGTGACCTGACCTTGACCCTTACCAATAATATAACTTCTTTTATGCATAGTGATCTTTAACCCGCGCACTGTTGATTTCCGCCGCCCCATAGGTTTTTCAGGAGTAGCGGAAAAACGGCGGCGCGCAGCGCCGCCAAATTTCGTACACCTGTTTGGGCATCAATTACCCACACTTGGAAAAGTTTTGACTTGAGGTCATCTCAGAATCAGGCTCACAAAGTATGTCAAGTGACCTCACCTTCAAAAATGTTTGCGTTCCGTGCCAAAGCCACAGTCTTTTTTTCGAAAATTTTGAAACTTGCAGGAATTCATAAGAATATCAGTACCTACAATTCGTTTATCTCGGATTTTTTTCGTATCGGTGAACCAAAGGTCAGGTCAAATTTCCTTGAACCTCCCATTTTATATAGTGAATAGGAAAATAACAAATGCTTCCGCTTTCAGAAAATATGCATGGATCAAGCTAATTCTTTCGAAATCATGGTATTTTATCTCATCTAAATGATCAAGGTGCAATTATTGCTTCCGTGATTTTCTAAGCAGAGGTCATCTGAGGTCATCTGAAGGTCATCAGCAAATTATTTGCTAATAACTCTTGATAGAAACGAGATAGAAGACGATTAAGTTGACAACCCAAATGTGTTCGTTTCGTCTGGCCGCGTTGCCCCATAAGGCAACATGACCTACCTGGGTCACCAAATGAACTTGACCTGAGGTCAAATTATGAAAGTTTGAGCCTTACAGGTCACTCGTATATATGTTTCAAAGGCATCAAGTGGACAAACACGAATGCGTCAAAATGTTTTTCCCTAATCTTTGTTAGGTGACATGCTATTCCACGAAAAACTGTTTTTGCTAAAACAGTATTTTTGACCTTTCATGACCTCTGGGGCTCAACTATTGATCTGAGCTTCCAATTTTGGAGGACCTGGGTGCCTATTGAAAATTTCAAATAAGCTTTTCGATTGTTTTCTCTAAT
This sequence comes from Semibalanus balanoides, assembly GCA_014673585.1. NCBI lineage: Eukaryota > Metazoa > Arthropoda > Thecostraca > Balanomorpha > Balanidae > Semibalanus > Semibalanus balanoides. The sequence goes on along the minus strand of VOPJ01015924.1, from coordinate 95,133 downwards.
CGTTTGCTCCTAACTATCATAGTCCGAATAATCGGGGGTTTCCTGGAAAAGAGTCCCTAAAAGAAGTCCTAAAACCAGAAAATCTGACCTTTTGGGTGACCACTGGTTGACCTCAATTGTGACCTGATCCAAGTAAAGACTGAAATACTTTCGATAGAGCTTGCCTAGAGCTATCTAATGCCGTTTCCGCTTGTCGCTACGTTGCTTAGTTTTGGAGATCTCACGGGGGGCGGAAATAAATCCCCCCCTGCAGTTCGTGTTCGGCGCGAACCCAAGTGCGCGGGTGCGCGGGTTAATGACCTGACCTTGACCCTTACCAAGAATATAACTTAAGTCTTATGCAGAATGTGTATTTTACAGTTTATCACTGGGAGCACTTTGGGTGATGAATGATGATGGTCGTAATAAAAGGCTTTGAATGGAAAGTATAGCCTCGATTTTACCGTTTGACCTGACTTTGACCTAGCATGTGATCTCAATTTGAAAACTTATAACATTTTTTATATGCTCTCAATGAGACATTGAGAGCTTTCGAGTGACGCCTTGCTCGTTGCGCTGTGGTCAGTAGTTCTGGAGATAACGAGAGGACGATATTTCCCCCGGTCAATGGCGTTCGGCTGAGACCCCGGTTAATGCCAAGTTAATGCCGGGTTGATTGCATGTAGGCATGAGGTTCACGTCAGCCTCCAGTGAAATTGTCTTAGACGAAGCCCTGTTCTGCGCGGTATCATTTATAAATTGATGTACCTGGCAAATATGTAGACTGTACCAGGCGCGGATCCAGGATTTCGGTCAGGGGGCGCCATGAAAAAAGTTGCGCCCTCAGGGCGCGCCCTATGGGCGCGCCATGGGCGAGACCCGGCTCAGGGGGGGGGGGGGCTAGCGCTCCCTCTGGATCCGCGCCTGTGTATCACACACAAACTGTGCTCTCATAGCATATCAATTTATTTGAATCAAATATAGCACCAATTTTCTAATCTACCAGTCCACCTAATCAACATGTAACAAGGTTAGCTATGGTTGTGGTTATTCGACAATTAATTGGAACGTCGTGTCAATTAACAATTAACAATAATAAGAGTCGATTTGCAATGTACTCTGCATATTTCATAATATGATCAGTGCAGGCAATCAGTAATTATTAAATGTCCGACATGCTCCGCCACCTGGTAACATTAGCTTTGGAGTTGAGATTCAGCCATTTTGCGTGCTTGGCATTGCAATTATGCATGGTATAAGTTAAAACAACCACTGAGGTCGAATCACAGAGAAATTTGAGTTTGGTTTTGACATCTGTATTCTTTAACATCCCCAGTCCCTAATGTATTTGAATGAGCCTGAATTGCAATGACCCTGAGCCGGCCCAAATATTAAAACGCATTTTCATGAAATTGAGCAATGTTTGTGAGAAACAAATGTCATAATCGTTGTTCCAGCAAGCAATTACTTCATATTAAGCACCACAAGCAGCGTACATTTGAGAACTTTTGGGAAGGTGGCAGTGTCCCTTTAAATGTCTGCATGCCCAGCCACCTGGTAAAAGCTGGAGGAAATCAACATTTTAAAAGGTATTCTGTCTGTCCACCAAAGGCGTAGGAACAGAGGGTCGAGTGAGGGGCCATGTAGCCTCCTCACTTTTCGAGAAGTTTGCTGCTCGAATATTGTATTTTGTTTCGTTATAATAATTTGTGATGGCAAAAGGGTTCGCTAGGACGAGAAGAGCCCAAATCTGCAAAGGAATATTCCATAGAGGGATTTAATTCTCTCTAAAGACGAGATCAAAGTTCCACTGCCCCCTTCCCCTACACACACACTTTTCGTGACGTTCCTACGTCCCTGCTGTCAGCAAAAATTCCACACGGCTGCTGTTAAAATCCGAAGGAGATGGGCTGCGCTTTCCCCGTCCAATATCGCTTTTGACGTCCATACCGATGGCGATGATAAAGCGATTCTGACAGACATCGAACTCGCATAGGCATTGTCCCCTAGCGGGGAAGTCCAGAAGCTTATTTATAGATGGCGCGCTATAAGCAAGAATAGGATTTGTGGAACCACGACCCAGCCAGTTCGTAGCCTTTACGATTACATCTTCATTCTGCTAACCTACAACATCTCCATACATTAAAGGGAATATAGCACCTTGGGAAAAGTATGTAGAATGATGGAGAAGAATGCCCTGATTACGGTCCTGGCATTCACCAATTTTTGCGAAAAAAGTCAGATATTTGTTGTAAATTTGGAAATAGTAAATTTTACATGTGAACGGTCACAACAATCTGGCGTCACCAAAGCGGGTTGTGACGTCCAAGGAGGCAATCGACGGCAATCGTTCTTGAATCAGATTGCGTAAAAAACGTAAACAAACTGCCGTTCGCTGGTTCCTACTGACTCGCAAATAATATTGGACGCGATTACAAATGTGTTAATGTTTTGCACTAGGGTCTATTCTAAGCATCTTTTTAGTATGTTTTAACAGGAAATCAAAACTTACAATTGATAATGATAGTTACTTAAAACTATATCCACACCAGAGTGATTTTGTCCAATGTGTGAATTAGCCATTGAGTGAAATTAATTAGTTAGCACTGCATAGCTTCTTATTGCGTGAGAATATTTAAGCTGAACGGTAGGGACATCCCATCAACAGTTGTGCCCTTTGAAGACCTTGTCTGTATGATTTTCAAATGGAAATCCAATGAAAATTCACAGAGTTTATGGCCAATCATGTTTTTTTGGGAAAAACGCCGTAAAACTTCTCGGTAAACAACACAAACTGTCTTATATTTGTTGATGTATCACATGAACATTGACCCCAGCCACCCAAATCAGCACATTTGTCAACTGCACGATAGTATCTATGGTGATTTTTTAATTGGAAATCGGTTTCACAATTGACAAAAATATTTATTTATAAACATATCCACCAGAAGTGAATTGCCCAATGGCATTGAGTGAAATACATTAGTTAGTACTGAATATGCTTCTATTGCGGATAATATTGCAGCTAACGGTTTGAGCTACCCATCAACAGTTGGCCCTTTCAAAGACCATTCTGCATTATTTTCAAATTGAAATACAATGAAAACTGACAAAGAAAATTGACAGTCATTTTACAAATTGATCAAGTCAATACCTTTCGGTGGCGGACGGGGCGGACGCAAGGTAACTGGGCGGACGGTTCAAAAAGCGAAGTGCGGTGGAAATCACAGTGGAGTAACTACTTATGACGTATGCCGAAACGTCACGAATATGTCCTTTAAAAAATATGCCCAAATATGCCCAACGGTTTTAGCGTTCAAACCAGCAACAGGTCGTTTGGAAGGAAAATTAAACAGAATTAGAGGTTTCTCAGATACACCCGACAATCTGGCTATCTCAGTTACAAAAAACTAATGTTAAAGGTGGTGTATTCCCTTTAAATGCAAATTATTGAAACTTGGCTTTGCTGCCCGAAGATTTATGCAACTAATTCACTGACTGGTTTGAGCGCTTTATGACATGATTGCTAGCTTATGTTAGTGATCATGCGTTCTAAATATAGCAAATTGGACATCGGACGGCGCATAGTATGCAATATGCACTTACAAGGAACCAAGACAAGCAAATTGGCTCTTTCATTACCTGGTCTTACTAGCCGTAGGTGGACTGTTGAACCAGACACTTATCAGGCACATATGAAGAAGTCGTTAGTTGGCTGTAGCGTAGCTGCATGGAGTCAGTTGGACTTTGACTTTATATACACAAATAGTACACAATTAATGCCTTATCTCTATTAGGTAAAAAGTTATATATTTTTATGAAAAAAGTTTGACAAAAATTACCTTTTTGACCTTTGATGGCCTTTTTAGCTTAACCTATTGGGATGAGATAAAAATGGAGACCCAGTGGCGATTGTATTTTTTCAAGAGCTTTTGGTTGGTTGTTCGTTGTTTCTAGTTATCATAGTTGCCAATACAATTGGGGATTTTTAAACAAAGTTCTAACACTGGAAAAGTTGACCTTTGATGACCTCTGGTGTAGTGGCGGATCCAAGGGGAGGGGTCACGTTTGTCATGACCCCCCCCCCCCCCGGGCCGTGAAGGGGTACCACCGCGCCGGGGCACCAGGTGGCACCACCACAAATTAAAGCAAAAAAATCCGCGCCGCTATCCGGCGCGGATTTTGTGCTTTGCGTGAAGGGGCACCACCGTGATGCTCTGCGATAGGGGCACCACCGCGCCGGGGCACCAGGGGCACTACAAAAATAAAGCAAAAAATCCGCGCCGCTACCGCAAATTATTCAAAGTTCTTTGAACCATGGGCATCACCACGCCGGTGTACAAAGGGCACCACCGTGCCGGTGTATTAGGGGCACCACCGCGCCGGTCTACCAGGGGCACCACCTTGTTATATCGCTTTGGGCACCACCGCACCGGTGCATCAGCTGATGCACCACCGCGCCAGTGTACCAGGGCACCACATTGTTATATGGGTGCCCGCGCCGTTGCATCAGGGGCACCATAGCGTCGATATTCCAGGGGCACCACCGCGCCGGCGTACCAGGGCCAAAACGGCGCCGGTGTACCAGGGGCCAGGGGCACCACCGTGCCGGTATGCGACACTGTGGAGCAAGGGGTGGCACCGGGCACCGTGCCCCCTTGAATCCAGGAGGATGGGGAGCCTCCTGGTATCCTGGCTCCCACATGACATTGCTGAAAACCTTCCTATTTTGACCATCGCTCTGGTAGGGGTCATTTTGACCCCCTGATATTTTTAAAAAATAACGGGAAAACGGCGGCACGCAGCGACACCAAATTTTGTACAGCTGTTTGAACATCAATTTCCCACACTTTTTCAAAAATTTGACTTCAGGTCATCTCAGGTCAGGTCACCAGAATACGTCAAGTTAACTTACCTTCCAAAATGTTTGTGATCGTGCCGAAGCCACATTTTTGTTCGAAAGATTTAAAACTTGCAGGATTTCATAAGATCATAAGTACCTACAATTAGTGCATCTCAGATTTTTTGCATCGGTGACCTAAGGTCAGGTCAATTTCCTGACCTCCCCATTATAAGTGTGCGGGAAAATGATCAAATGCTTCCTATTCAGAGAATATGCATTTGATAAGGCTGATTCTTTCAGAATCATGTTATTTTAGCTCATTCTGGATGACTAAGGTGCAATTGCTGCTCAGTGATCTCTACAAAGTCATCTGAGGTCATCTGAGGTCATCAGCAATTATTTGCCAATAACTATTGATATACAAAATATAGAGACCAGCGGATAACACCACTGTGTTTGTCTTGTCTGCCTGCGTCGCCCCATATGCATTATAACCTACTTGGGTCATCAAATGACCTAGACCTGAGGTCAAATTAGTAAATTTACCTTACCAGGTCACCATGCATATGTTTCAAAGCGCTTCGAAAACAAAAACACGATGGTGTTAAAATAATTGCTCTATCATTTTTAGATACAAATATATTCAGGAAAACAACTTAAAAAAATTGCATTTTTGACCTTTGATGACCTCTGGAACCTATCAATTTATAATGAGCTTTCGATTGCCTTTGCTGTTTGTTCCTAGCTATCATAGCTCACGAGATATATGGGGGTTGTTCGAAGCGAAGTCCAAAAACTGTGAAATTTGACCATTGATGACTTCTGGCGACCTCAATATTGACTTGAGCTTAAAATGCTCTCTTTAACTTTGAATGTCCATGTTGAGAGATTTCGTACAATTGTGTACGCATCTTTCTATCCCTTTAAGTTTTCGAGTTAGACGGGGGTCATTTTGACCCCTCTCCCCCCCCCCATGGCGAAGTTGTCTCGGATGCCCACCAGGGCGCAATTTAAGCGAAATGGTGCAAAATTAATAGATAAAAAGCGCGTCGTGCGTACGTGCGTCCTGATAACTCCTGGATGTCACGGTGTTTATTGACCATCGTTTACCGTCGAGAACGAATCCATAGGGACCGCCATTTGGGCTTTTTCATAATGTGTTTTCGTGGCTGGAAATCCATAAAACGTATTTTAACCGAAGGTTGTTTCTTCTATATTGAAATAACACTATTCTTTAGAATTGTGTTTTTCTATAGAAACAACCTGAGCCGTTCTCCAGGGATTGGTTTCCGGTTTTGTGTTGGAGATCGGTAAAAGTTGGGGCTCGGAACAGCTCGTACGATTTTCCCAAAAAAATTCAGCATTAGCTCATCACGGGGATCTAGATTGTATGTGACTGAGGAATACGCTAGTATGTGGGAACAACTCGCAGTGGCGCGCAGCAGGCACGGCCATTTCCCATAGGCTTATAATTCGGGGCCATTCAAAGAAAGGCTCTAGCAAAAAATTATGGTCATACTTTTCTCATAATTTGCTGAATGCGCAAGCTAATGGGTTGATTTATTCACATGCTGGCTGGGTCCAAGCCCTCTATTCCTGTTTCTCTCTAGGGTCAAATCCGAATTTCACACGGCGCCACGTGACCACTTTTGAAGTTGAGATTGCCACCCCAAATTCTTACGTACACTAGGTAACTTGGCAGCTCTGTAGTGACATGGATTCATTGCATGTTTCGCCTGAAATAGGTATCAGGAGCTCTGCAAGGGTCGGTGAGACAGGACCAGACGCGCACGTGCTGGAATTCAACTAATAAAAGGGTCCTGGGTTCGAATCTCCGTCAAGGAACATGAATATAATTATTTAATATAGTTTACTTTAGCGTCATAATCTCAATGCTGCTCGCCAATGCCGATACCAAACTATGCAGCCATACTATGTTGATGACGGACTATCGGTTGGTATCGATATCGTTATCGATATCGATATAGTTATCGATATTCACCGAAAGGGCATAGATGATTGATGGATCACGTTTTTTTCACTAATGGCGCCAAACTGTTCACACATACTACTCGGATGACGGGCTATTGATTGCAATCGATATAGATATCGATACACTCATGCAAGGGTCGTCGGTTCGAATCTCAGTCAGGAAACTGACAGGAAACACGCTTTTTCATAATTTGTATTTGTGTTTCATGTGCCAGATTCAGCTATGAAAACGTCATAATGTGTTTAGGTGTTACCATTAATTCATACAAGGGTCCTGGGTTCGAATCCCAGTCAGGGATCTGTTAGTATACATACATTTTCATGTTTTTGTCTACATTTTCTGTAACAGTGCCAACTATAATCAAGAGCGGTTGTATTTGGTTCATATCACTCACTCATGAAAAGGTCCTGGTTTCGAATCCCAGTCAGGAAACTGTCAGGAAACACGCCTTATCATTTTTTGCGGGCGGCGTTTGCGGGCAGCGTTTGCGGGCGGCGTTCACGGGCGGAGTTTGCGGGCGGCGTTTGTGGGCGGCATTTGCTGGCGGCGTTTTTAGGGGGCATTTGCTGGCGAGGCTTTGCGGGCTGAGGAGTTTGTGGTCGGCCGTTGGCGGTATTTGGGTGTTGCGGACGGCGTTTGCGGGGCGGGAGTATTGCAAGGTCCGGATGCCGTTTTGTTTGAGTTTGCGAGGGCGGCATTTCTGGGCTGGGAGCGGGCGGCGTGTTGCGGGCCGGCGTTCTCGTGCGGGCGGCGTTTGCGGGCGGCGTTTTGCGGGCGGCGTTTGCGGCGGTGGCGTTTGCGGGGGGCGCTTTGCGGAGCTGCGGCGTTTGCGGGCGGCGTTCGCGGGGGCGTTCCGCGGCACTGTATTTATAGTATGGTGTTTCGGCGTGTTCGTAGGTGCGGCCCGTTGGCGGTATATTGGGCGTTTGCGGGCGGCGTTTGGGCGGGAAGTTTTGCCGGTCGGCTTTTGGCGGATCAATGGTGTTTGACCTGGAGAGTCGTGAGTTGCGGTCCGCCTCTGCTTGCGGGTGTGGCGTTTATCCCGGTGGCGTTTGCAGGGGCGTTTGCGGGCGGCTTTGGCGAGCATCGTTTGCGGGAGGCGTTAGCGGGCGGTGTTTGCGGGAGGCGTCAGTGGGTAGCGTTTGCGGGCGGCGTTTGCGGGTGGCGTTTGCGGGTGGCGTTTGCGGGTGGCGTTTGCGGTTGGCTTTCGCGGGTGGCGTTTGCGGGCGCTTTTTATTCGATTGCGGGCGGAGTTGGCGGGCAACAGAAAAAAACAACCTTCGGTCCGGTGATGCACCAAAGCATTGCCCCGTGCATAAATTGATAAGTAACTGCACCCAAGCTGTTATGATTTTGTGATAACAAAGTAAAAAATACCACATTGTTGTGCCACTGCGTCGAATTTCCTTCTATCTTTGCGGTGGAAGAATCTCATTATTGAGTAGCTGAGTCGGTGCCCACGGGCTGATTCATATAAATTTAAGAATTTTTATAATAGGGTCTAGTTATCCAGACCAAACAATAAAACAAAAGATACGCGGTGCTACGTGGCGCAAATCAAACAGTGTTCTTTTCCAGTACAAATGGGTCTAATATAGAATGTATGTTCGTACACACTTTCGCCAAAAACTGATGGACGCAGGGCGTAGAACAACGGGGCCATTGCCCCACCTTTGGCCTTAAATAGGAGGGGGCAACATCTCTTTTGGCCCCACCTTCTGCTCCAGACATATTTCCTCGTTTTGATCCTGCATCCTGGTTCCAATAACAAAATTAGTTCTCCAGCCCACCAAAAACCTCAAATTTTGACGCCGCTTTGCGGCGCAATGATAGTTGTATGTAGGGACAGATCCAGTGGGGGCACGGGGCCATGCTCCTTCCGCAAAGGTCCTGAAACCATGATTTTCACACAAAAATAAGACGGCGGGACAGATGGTCGGCCTCTGCTAATTTATCGGAAACATTTCCTTTGCAGCAGTCAAAGTCCAGCAACCCACAGTCAAAAACGGGAAAACTTCGGGCCGCTTCGCGGCACATGCATGCAGGGCTGGTAAAAAGTGTGATCATGATACATAAAGCGGGTGCCAGAAAATACCCGTTTAAGTTTGCTCCGGGGCCTAAAAGGAATTATCACGCCGCTCGCAGCGTCACATCAGTGACCATCGTCATAACGAACCCATCGTCATCCTTTCCGGTTCGTCGTAACGCTTCATTGAGTAAATCACATTTTTAGCTTCTTATCATCTACAAGGCCCACCTTATATCCTCTGCACCGCCTATATATCTAGGTTTTAACAGACAAACCTGTAAAAAATCGCGCCGCTTCGTGGCGCTAGATAACATATACCTATATATTCTATGACACAAAAACGCACATTAAAAATGATGCAAAGACTTAAATATACGCCAAAAATGGGCTACATATTTTCCGTCATTTCAGCCGACTCCCCATTCAAAATTATTGGCGACGCCCCTGCGTACAGTTGCAGATGACGCGCTCCCTATACCCCCCCCCCTCCCCTGGTCAACAAATTTCTCGCTGACGGTCTGCTACCTCCCCCCCGCTCACCAACTTTTGGGAAATATGCCACTGGATTTGTCCCTCCCCCACAAAAAAACACACTAGATCCGCCCCTGGTCGTATGGTTGTTTACTTTGCGTAAATACCATTTGTATGTAAGTTTAAGGGCAGCTTTTGTGTCCAATTTTCCTCAAGCCCATCTCTTCGCAAAATCCTGGCTATATTTTAGTTCAAGAACACCTTTGAAGTCCGCACGAGACACAAAGCAATATGATACACTGCTATCGCATGCATATACTTTACTGTTAGTAAAAAACGGCTACCAACCCCCTCCCACTCCCCAGGTTACGAACCTCGACTACCCCCTTGGTCAATGCTGCATCCGCCGTCTGGGGCCGCTCTCAGAAGCGTCATTTTCTGCAAATGATTGGTAGAGCCCCAATGCTATCTTTACATACACCTTTTCTTAATGCGAATCGGCATCTGTTCAACTGAACGTGGCATAGTGCATGTCATATCGTCAGGCATACTGGAACTTAGACACTATTGTAACACTTTGACACATTTCATTAAAACAGAATATCATCTGTTCATATTCGAACGGAGTCAATGGACATCGGCAGGGGCATTCAATATCGACAATACATTATGTTGCGTTGCAATTTTGCCGTCAACGAAACTAAATGACGCTTGCCCAAGTCAACTAAAACTTGCCTATCTCTAATGAACGCTGTCAGCTCCATTGCATTATATCCCTTTTCTCAATGCGAGGCGGCATCTGTTCAGCTCAATTCGGCATATCTCATTTAAACCGACAGCAGACATACTGTTTGACATATATGCATCTCACATCGGCGTAACACACTCCCGCGGCAAAGGGCATTGCAAATCGACAGTGCACCGTGTCAACACTGGTCACTGGTTTCAGATATAATGCAATGGAGCTGACAGCGTTCATTAGAGATAGGCAAGTTTTAGTTGACTTGGGCAAGCGTCATTCAGTTTCGTTGACGGCAAAATTGCAACGCAACATAATGTATTGTCGATATTGAATGCCCCTGCCGATGTCCATTGACTCCGTTCGAATATGAACAGATGATATTCTGTTTTAATGAAATGTGTCAAAGTGTTAAAATAGTGTCTAAGTTCCAGTATGCCTGACGATATGACATGCACTATGCCACGTTCAGTTGAACAGATGCCGATTCGCATTAAGAAAAGGTGTA
>VOPJ01015924.1:51332-83944 GCA_014673585.1 Semibalanus balanoides | reverse complement strand
AAAATTGACATGACCTCAGGTCACCGATATATAAAATCCAAGATATACGAACTGTAAATATTGTAGGCCTCATTAGACACTCTGAGTTTCAAACTGTTTGGTTCACCACTGTGGCTTCGGCAAGATGTCAAACTTACAAAAACGTGACTTGAGGTCAGGTCATTTAATGTGACCTGGCAACGTGACCTTGAAAGTTAGGAAGTCAACTTTTTAGAAAGTGTGGGTAATTGATGCCCAAACAGCTATGCAAAACTTGGCGGCGCTACGCGCCGCCGTTTTTCCGCTAGTCCGGAAAAGCCTGTGGGGGGATATCCCCCAGTCGGTGCGAGGGTTAAATCAGTGCTCAGCACCTTTGGGACGTGAAGCGATGAAACAAACACCAATGTGTAGACGAATGTACCGTCTCTAAAATGCATGCACAAATTTAGGTTTTAATGCAGCATTTCGCTGTTTGAATCCGCCTGTAATATTTACCAGAGGTAAAAAAAGTTCGAGTCTGACACCGACAAAGAGCCAGGCTAACTCACTCCAATTTTTCGCGTTTTTATCGCAAATTACTTTAAAAGTTCATGTTCTTCTCACGTCTCGGTGACTTGATAACAATATTTAGTTAACTATAATGATAATTAATAATGTCATAACAATATTGATATAAATCAGCGCTGAAGCGCCTCCTGTAAGTGGGCCTTTCGCCCACTTTCAGTTACAGAAGGCGCTTCTTCTCCTGCTCTCATTGGGATTAGGTTTACGAGGCTATTCCTAAGGGCTTCACCGGGTCGGACGAGACACCAACGTGGGTTTGTCTGTTGCTTATCTCGATTATGGACATGATGTTAGACATGATGTAATTATTGGATTGTCACAAGATACAAAGTATACGCACCTCTCCAGCAATCCAGCCTCTCCAACAAAACATAAATATAGGCATCTTGACCGCCACCAAGACACTCCCGACACCCCGCCCGGTCGGTCACGTGCGGCCCACGTGCGGCGGCCCGGCCGGTCCGTCAGGACGGATGGGACCGCACCACTGAACTAAATATAACTAAATACAACTGGAGGGGACAAGGGTGCCTGAGCGCGGTTGCGGCCGGCCGCACTTCGAAAGATAGACCACTCCTGCGCCGGCTGTGTGTTAATGAATGAGAGGGGTCGAACGCATCTTTATTAACCTGTTATTTAATAGCTTTCTGTCATCAGACTGCATTTATTTAGGTGGGTTAATGGATGGATTTTGTTTGTGCTTTTCAGCTGTATAGTTTTATAATTTCACGTTGCCTATCCGGGCTGATCCATTTATCTACACATCTGAGTTTGCTCCCATGTCCTGAACTCGTGTGCCGCAGTAAGGTCGGGAATGTAGCCCTTACAACCTTCAACACACTGCGCGCAGTACCTCCACTGAATTGAATAACACCCTTGAGAGGCGGCCGGCCACAACCGCGCAGCCCGGGTCGGGATACTGAGGGTGCCTCCCCCAGGGCCGTACGTCCGCCGCCGTCCCTGCGCCGGCCCCCTACGCAGCGGTCAAATGCTCCATCTCATCCTCACTCCGCGAGGTGCCGCCATCTGCCGGCGGCGCACGCCCGACTGACTCGGTGAGATTCGAACCCACGGTCGGTGCTTGACCATTAATGTTCACTAGTGACCTTTATATTGACCTAAGATCAAAATATATTCATACAAATTTGAATTGCCCTGTTACGAAATTTCGAAAACAATTTGTATTTTCTTCGTAACCTTTTTATTTCTTTAGGTAGACTGCACTTATTTCTCTGGAAACAGCATTAGCTGCAACGGCGGAGGAGGCCAATGGATCCAAATGACGTCACGCTCTAACGTTCCGATTCTGTAGAATCGCCGTATGACTCTACCTCTATACATGTCCTTGGCTACTGGCACCAAACAGCGCCAACAATTGTCGCTGTCTCACTTAACCATCGACCTGCTCACGACACGCATTACGCTAGTCATGGGCAGCGCGATGTCATGTCGCCGAGTTTTTTCAACTGCTAAACTCTGGATTAAGGAACGCTGCCACTAAATCAAAATAACAGTTTTGACAGAGTACTTATGATGTTTAAGTCAACAACTATTTTACAGTGAAGTATGCATTTTTACGCTGATATTCTAATGATGCCAAAAAAAAATTGATTGAGGTCCTGTCATGCTCTTGGCGGCATCAAGCAATTAGTTTGGGTGTGCGTAGTTATCAACAAGAGCGTTTTGCTAACTCACAGTACCTAATCAACTGACACCGACCGTGCGTTGGCGCGTCGGAACTTTTTTCACCCCTGAATACTTACATTACCGATTTTATAATATTTCTTCATTACACCAACCGTAGATCACAACCAAAGTTGCTAAACGATCAAACGATGCAGCCGTAAAAGCGCACATCAAGATATATAATACACGAAAATGTATTTTCGCCTAAAACATGAAGCTTATAATGCAAATTAAAAATACGCAGAAACCTCAAGTATGGATTAGTTCGGATTTATTTGCGACGGCAAAACAACACATAACAAAAATAATTCAAAGCATCTTCGCACAAAACGATCCTCCGTTAGGCGGAAATAAATTGACGCGGATGTATTCGGAACTCGTCGTCCTCCGCGTGTTACCCGTTGCAGTCACTGGGTATTTCTGTACACACGAGTCACTGGGGGGGGGCTTTTTTTAACCCCCCCTTGTATCTTCGGCAACCAATCAGACGATCGCGCTGAACCAACCGGCACCGATAGCCCGGAAACATTCATCGAAGTAAATATTTGTGTTGGCCCTAAGGGTCAGTGGTGACGTCACAGGACAGGTCAAAGGTCAAAATTCTTCAGCAAAATTGCATAAGACCAATTTCCATTCAAGCAATTGGTGCAACCACTGATCACCAGATTGCTTCTCAAATGTATGAAACACATGCCCAGAAGGATCTAAATGGGGGATTTTTGGCAAAATGTCAGTTCAAGGCAGGTCACAATAAGCGTACTATGCCCACAAATTATACGAAAGGACCTCAACACATGTTGTCATTACTATTTTACGTGTAGGACACGAAAATTGATACTCATTTTAACCACCTGATTTAATGTACGTGATTGAAAGGTCCAGTAAAGTCAAAGTCATGTCACAAAAGGTCAAAACTGAATTGATTAACCGGCCCCACAGGGGGGGTGTTTTGACACCCCCCCCCCCTCATGTTTATTCAAGATAACGAAAAAACGGCGGCCGCGTAGCGCCGCCAAATTTGGCAAACTAATCACTGAATTCTTTCCGGGACATTTTGCGACAATTCAAGTTTCCGTGTTCAGTCAGGTCAGGTACCAGGTCAGAGTCAAGTGACCCTACCTACAAAAACGTTTGGGTCGTGCATAACTAAGTTTAAGGGTCGATATTAAACTTTCAGGATTACATTAAGTCATTAGTATCTACAAAATGTATATCTCGGATTTTTTTGTATCGGTGACCTTAGTCGGGTCAATTTTGCGATCTCCCCATTATAAGTCAATGGAGAAATAATCAATGCTTTCTTTGTCGACGATATTCAAGTCCATTTGCCTTCGGATGATTTATCACTATGATCTTATGTTGACCAAGTGCAGGTTTTGCTCAGGAACATAACGGTCATTGAGGTCCTCCGAGTCACGAATACCTTTTCGTCAATAAACTCTGGGTCATAAATGATGATGAACTGCAACTTTCACAGTGTGTTTGTCCTCGTCAAGACACATCTACTGATATGCAACATGACTATCTTGGGTCACACTTTGACCTTGTACCTGAGGTCATTTTTTAAGTTGACCTAAACATGATCAAATTTGACATATTCAAAGCACCTTGACGAGACGAAAAACACGATGGCGTAAACAGTATGGATTATCTTTGTTTAGGTAAGAATTATTCACGAAATATTTTTTGCCAAAATCCAGCTTTTTGACTTTAATGACCTCTAGAGCCTAAACTAATTGACTTGAAGGTCAATTTTGGGGACAAACATCGATACGGAAATTTCATGGCAGCGACTAGTTTTTTTACGTTTTTTCTAGATAGCATAGTTCCGAGAATTTGGGGTTTCTGGAGCGATGTCCTAAAACTTGAAATTTGACCTCGATGACCTCTAGTGACCTGAATTTTGACGTGAAGCGAAAAAAAAGTCTGAAATAGTTTCGAATATTTTGATAGCGATTCGAACATGTCTTTTGTTTGGTCTACGTGCCATGGGAGCCGAGTTAGAGGGGGGGTGTAAACACCCGAGTCGGCCGAAGAAATGCCAAGAGCCCAGTCCAGCGCGGGTTAATACAGAAATCATACATTTATCTAGACCGGTTTTATGCTCAGAATACAATGGTGCTTTTATTTGTCTGTATCTGGTCAAACGGCAAAAAATTACATGTCAAAATTTGACGTCGCGAGTTACCCATACCTTAGATATCATCACTCCGTCGAAATACAGATATTATTGAATTTGGTATTGGTTGTTGAGAATAGTATAATTCTTTTACATATATTCTGGTTTTTGAATATCTTGAAAGCGTTTGATTTTTTAGTCGTTAAACCAAATGAAAATTTGGGGGTCAAAAATCAATTTTTAAACTCTGGACACCATATGTAGCCCTTGTACATTTCTACTTCTCCTTTTTTCGGATTCATATTGTCTATACATGACATTCGTGACAGTCTTCTAAAGTTTAGCTGATTTTGGTGTCAAAATCGTGTGTAGTGACGTCACTAACTTCACTTTACTACAAATCTGACGAAATTAAAAAAAAAAAAAATGCACAGGGTGTGAAAGTCGCGTTAGGTACTAAGAGTTTGGGCGTTGATAGCTGCATTGTTTCGTTAGATATTTTACATATTCCTCAGGGGGGCTAAAAAAGCCCGCCCCCAATGACTCGCGGTTAAGGCGTCTTACTGGTTTGTAATCACGCAACTTATCAGAAGCAAACACATAACTAAAATTGTGGAATTCTACCCTGTGACCAGATCATACATCTTAACGGCAGTTCAAAGGCATTTTAACGGATCGCTTGATACCTGACGGATCCTAGGGATATTCTAGATATCTTTCCATACAAGCTCTGGACCCGACATAAGCTACTTCATAACAACATAGAGCCCGCACGGTTGTATTTTGAAAGTGGTTCCTGAGGCAGTGTTTCAGTGAGGGCAGCATCCGGCTCACTTAGCAACTTCCTGTGGAGGTAGCTAAACAAGTTATATGTGCCTGAGAGGAATCTCCAGACCAGGATTCAACTAAAGACAGCGGTGGGAGCTGCCGTGCGGACCATCCCGCCAACATGGGCCAGTAAGCATCTTGGTGAGCCGTGAGTGTGAGGTGGAGGGCAGAGCTGTGCCTCAGTCGTAACGGAGCCTTTCTTGAACATGTGCTGTGGAGGATATTAAGATCAATATTTGTGTTTTCAATTTGCACAGTTTAAATCTCCATGAATTTCTGAACAGTGTGGTGTGAACAGTAAATCAGAGAACAGCGCTTAACTTTTGTATTTGCCACGGGAAATTTCGGAAACAACATGCTTTTTCATGGCCGGCCGCCGGCGCAATATGACGATACTGCATTCAGTACTTCTTAAATAATACACATTTACAGACAAATATCTCACGAAATATTGATTTGTATGCAAAATAATGTGTATCACAAAAATCAGCACATTTTTATCATTATTTTTACAAATATTTACCAAACAGCCTGCAGCTAATTCATTACTAGGCAAGTTTATTGACTCTTAAATTATAACAAATCATCGTCTAGCTATGATTTAGCTATTCATACTCACATGAACCATTTCTGTCATGAAAGCTTAATCTATGGTCAGAGTGATTTTTCAGAAAATAAAACGGAATCACTTGAAATATAAATTGATTCCGATTCAAATAATTTATTTAAATCGGCATCGGCAGGATCAATTAGTACAATTGCAAGCTGTAAGGAAAAATTTCGACGAAACTGCGCTAATCAGAAATAAACTGGACAATATAACTACCGACTCTTCACTTAAGTGCAACTCTGACACAATTTAGTAGGACAGTTCAAACCAAACATTTGCGAAGCGCTGCCATCAGGCATAGCTTCCCACTGTTGATTTTAACCTCCACGATTTTGCTAGTTTCGCGCTTACGACAATAACTTCGCCCAATTTGCAAATATAAATCAGCTAGACGTGAAACTCGTACCGTCTCGCCCGTTTAATCGCATCCATTGCCTCGAGGAGCCCCTTGATAGCATCATTATTGAAGAGCAACCACTCAAGAGCAAAAATGATCACACAAGCGCACATTGTGAGAGGTACGATGAGCATCACGGGAAGCACGCCGCCGAGTGTCATCGCCTTGTAGCCTGTCGAGGTCTTGCAAATTGAATCTGTAGAATATCTCCATCGTTTTTGTAGTCGTTCAACCAGCCCCGCGTTGCCCATTTTCAGTAGTAGCCGGTTGATGTTGCGTCGCATCTGCTTTCTTCCCTTAGAGATAGCCATGAAGACGTTCGAGGAGTGTCCTGGCGCACATGGAACGGGCACGAGTGTACAGGCATCATCGCCTAGCAAGGGGATGATACCATTTATATTGGCATAGACCATCACTTGGCCCCGCATACTGTTTCGAGTACTCTCTATCGAGCTGATGTCGAGGGGAACAAACCCTTGGCCAGTGACAGTGCGCCAGTACAGCTCACGCTCGTATCGGTTGCTGCTGACTTTCCAGTCGTTGATGGAAGCATGGCCCTGAGACAAAACCAAGTTCCATCCAGGCTGCTCGGAGAGGTCCTTCAGGCTGCTGATGGGCGGATTCTCGCTGACGACGGTCAGGTGGGAGATCAGGTTGGCTGTGTAGCTGGTGTTAATGATAATGCCCAGGGTCCAGCAGGAGAGGGTGACGATCCTAGCGGATAGAGAGCTGGTTGTAGTAGCCCAGCCCTGCCCAACCATAGACATAAAGCAGGATAAAAGACACGAAGGCCAAGCCATGTCCTTTACTGTTTTCCTGCTCTTGGCTTCTGCGTGGCTCATCCACCGAGAGACCCAGAGAACTAGCGACAAGACTAGCATTGAGGCGAGCAGCGTCCACCACACGTTCACATGCAACGGCTTGAACAAGGCGCTGAACGGATTTAGTGTGATCTGAGGGATTTTCCCTTGGTCTCGTCGCACATGAAATCGGTAGGTAGCCGATCCGACCGGATAGACATCTAAATAGTCAATTACGGACGCCCGATCTGACCTCAAGTCCAACGCGGCAAGAGCCACGTCGGCACGTCCGTAAGCCAGTTCACCTACCATCCCAGACCAGGTACCATTGTCATTCAGACTGCCATAGTCACCACCCAACAGCGGCACCATCCGAAAGCGGACATTCAGCTCGTTTGCCATGGTTTCCCAGAGATCGTAAAGGAACCCACTGTACATGTAGGAGCCGTCCGACTGCCGGTCGATCGACATGTATCTCGGATCGTGCACGGTGATCACCCGGAGCTCCTCGACCTCACCTGCACTCCTTACTGGCTCGGCGTCCTGCTGGGACCACCGTCTGCCCACAGATATAATACTGCCGATTTGCCCTATTGTCGTGAATGACGATCCCGGTGTTTAGCGGACTTAGGGCGTTGGGAACGGCCCTCAAATGCAACGGTTTCGGACTTCGGGTAATGTTCTTCAAACGCCGGGTAACGGTCTTTAAACGTTCGATGCTGGGTTCTGAACGTTCGATGATGGACTTCAGACGCTCTTCGTAAGGCCTCGGACGTTGGATAACGGGCTTCAGTCGACTGACCGACAAATCGTCTGCTTGGTGACTGGCAAACCAGTTGCTGATGACAGGCTCAAACTAAGCTTGAAAGCCGACATCAGGTGTTACATGATGACGAAAGCTTTCCGACGCCTGCGCCCAGCAAGTCAATGAATCGATAACCACCATTTGCAAACAGACGTAGACAGTGCGATAGCAATTAATAAAGTGCACTGTTAGGTGAACATGTTGGCGGCGACTGGGGAGGCCCATTGTCATCCTCCATTATTGGAAATTAACGATGTCTGAGTGTTTTCCGGATCATTGAGAACAATTCTTGGCACGGCAAAGGACGTCAGCCTTTGTAGTCGTTCAACCATCCCGGCGTTGCCCATTTTCAGTAGTGGCCGATTGATATCGCGTCGCATCTGCTTTCTTCCCTTAGAGATGGCCATGTGAAGACATCCGAGGATATCCCTGACGCATATGGAACGGGCACAAGTGTACACTGTACAGGCATCATCGCCTAGCAAGGGGATGATACCATTAATATTGGCATAAACCATCATTTGGCCCCGCATACTATTTCGAGTACTCTCTGTCGAGCTGATGTCAAGTCAGGCTTTGTTTGTCGCAGAAAAATCCAAGACGAAGATGATGATAAACCGGTTCGAGTGTCCAAAGGACCCGAGACATTGTATAGGTAAAATATATTATTTGTTGACCACAATCGTCATGTCAAATATTACATTACCTGGAGTGTTCGTAGACGGTTTGAAAATTGGATAATACTGCGTAATTTTGTGATCAATGCACTCAGTGAGCTGGTTTTGACAATGTCTTGCGGAAAGTCATTCGACTCTGATATCGTGCGGGGAGAACAGGAAACTGGTAGTGTTGCGTCCTGCTGAAGGGGACTCGATATTGCTGGTCATTACTTCTTCTGGGGCGTTGTGGTAGGATCTGAAGTAGTTACTGACTCATGGTCAGACAACACAACATATTGCACTTAAATTTTGTTTCGGGACCGCTTTATACTTGGTTTTTAAAGGGATCATAAGACCCTTTTCCGCTTTATTGGAGGTAGCAATGCAGCTTGGTACACGAGGCTAAGTTATTGCATATTTTATCCATAAAGCTTGAAAATGTCTCTAAGTATACAAAAATCACGTTCAAACTTCGTAAGCGCTCCACGCAAAAAAGTGCTTCCTGGTTATAGCCGTATAAATACAACACGTAAACCCGTGCCTTTTCTTCCGTATCTCTTGCAATGATTATGGGTCCCAAATAGCGGAAAAAGACCAAATTTGTTTCATAACTAGTTGTTACACTACTCAGTTCATGCAAATCAGATATAATGTCATTCTTAATGACTCGGGCATCCACGTATCATTCCAATAATAGTTGACTCCAATCGCCCCAATACAAAGGTTGAAGGAATGACCCACGGTCGGCCATTCTAAGCCCTCAAAATAGCAGTTAAAGGTATGCAGATTGCAGACATAACTCCCTTGGCACCGTCATGGGAAATCAGTTGAAGATGATGACTTTGAAAACCATTTGTATTATAGGCGATATGATTCGGCTGATGACCGGTATGCATTGTCCTGCTTCAACATTCGACATCGAGCTCCCTTGGTCCTGTCTTTATAATTTAAGTAGCAGTGTTTAGAATGTTTCGACGATTGCAGCGCACAATGATCGGCATTGCTACCAACTTTGTTTACACAACGTGTTTACGTTGTGCTTGTTTGTATTCAGAGCGCAATATATGCCTCATTTTTGCATTTATAGAGCGAAATGTTTTCTTCTTTTGCATTTGGACCAGAATCCCTGTTGCTGATATAATCTGAATATAATTAATAACAAAAGCTTATCAAATAGCTTTATTAATATACTAAATTCGCGAAAAGTGGGATAATAACGTTCGATAAATATTGTTGCATCGCTTCCATCCTCCAGAAAATTATTAGAAGACATTCGAAAAGGTCGTATGATCCCTTAAAATAAATATTTGTGTTTTTTGATTGCCTTAAAAAATATTCTGTAAATTTTTCACGGTAAAGAAAACAGTTTGTATATTTGTTCTAGGGGGTCAAAAACCAAACATATGTAAAATATAAGAAAGTCATATTGAAGGCAATTACATTTCTGCTCTTTCGATCTTGTTGATATACAATTGGCCTTAAATCCCGATATTGTACTACTTTTCGGACATCTATCGTTTCCCATCAGCAATAACATGATATGACGTCATCAAAACGCAATTTTCTTCTGAAGATCTGCACCACTTCACTTGAACTTGGGTGAGAAGACGTACAGTTGATGCGACATATGGTACTTAAAGTTTCACGTCGATATCTATCATAGTTTTGAAGTTTGATCATACAAATATCTGGGATAGGGCAGATTTTGCCTCCCCCATCGTGACGTAGGTTAAACAATAACAATAACCTGAGATATGACACAAACCAAGCCCTAAGAATCTTGTGTAGTGGTAAGATTGTGTTTTGTTAGGATAGTTTAAGTTATATTTGGTGTGATAATTTGCTTCTTACCAATCAGCTTATGTTCAACAACATCAATAGTGCCTTGCCTTATTGCTCACGCTCTGTATTGCCTGTATGCATCAATAGGTAACACTCGCCACATAGCAGAGCCTTGTTATATTTTTGTTCCACAGATAAAGATTGGCACTTATTTCTTTTTGACACGGTAATAAGTCTAAGCTGCGCATTATGTAACATTATAAGCGCGGTTCCTGTAAAGAAATGCAAGGCCTGCAGTATCACTGTCGTGAAGAATCATGGCCGCATTATGCAAATGTGTTTTTATAATTTGATAATAACACCTGAATGATGAACTAAGGCCATACACAATTTAAAAGAATGCACTTTGATATGGCTGCCTCCCTCCCTTTCAAATTTAAAGAAAATTGTTCACCTTCAACATTGGTTTTGCACTGAGATAGCAGTTTAGTAGACCGTGTTGGAAAAAAATATAACTGCAAGTTTCTGGGCTGAAAGGGCAGCCGAATAAATTTGACTTTTTGTCGAAGGAATGTGCGCCATAAATAAAGAATGTCATGAATGTGGGCCTTCTACACCTGGGCAGAGGCTATACAGTAATCTTACGCGGATACTTTCGAATATCCGATTGGCTGAGTTACGTTTGACGTTGCGGAGAGTACGCATATAGTTTTGATCAGGGCCTTGGTTAACTCGCGCCCCACTGGGCCTCTGCATTTCCTTCGCCCGACTGGGGGGGTTGAATGAACACCCCCACTCTAACTCGGCTCCTACGGCACGTAGACCAAAACAAAAAACACCGTTCGAACCTTTATCACAAATCATTACGAAACTTTTTATACTTTTTTTCGCTCACGTCAAAACTCAGGTCACCAGAGGTCATCGAAGGTCAAATTTTCACATTTTAGGACATCGCTCCAGAAACCCCCAAATATCTCGGAAACTATGCTTTCTAGAAACAAACGTTAAAAAACAATCGTTAGCCATTGAAATATGCAATCGCATGTAAGTTCTCAATATTGACCTCAGGTCAATATTTTAGGCTCTAGAGTTCATTTAATTCCAAAATGATTATTTTGCAACCAAAAAATCGCGAATAACTTCTTACCTAATAAAGATAACGCGATAATATTTACGCAATCGTGTTTTTCTCAGCAAGGCGCTTTGAAATATGTCAAATTTGATCATGTTAGTTTTTTAATGACCTCAGGTCAAGGTCAAGTGGTGACCCAAGTTGGTCATGCTGCATATCAGGAGATGTGTCTTGACGAGACAAACACATGTGAAAGTACATTCTCTATCTTCATTATGTTTAAGTTATTGACAAAAGTTGGTTGGGTGACCTCGGATAGATCTCAATGACCCCGTAAGGGATTCTAGCAAAACCTGCAGTTGGATCAACATTATAATATGCCTATTAAACATATGTCTTTAGAATGAATGATGATTATCGTTCGAAAAAAGAAAAAGCATTTGCAAATGTTCCATTGACTTATAATGGAGTCACAAAATTGACCCGACTCAGGTCACGATATCAAAAAAATCGAAAGATACATATTTGTTAGATTGTGACATTGATGATGCCTAAACAGTTTATATCGATCGCGTTAGAAACTGTGGTCATGGCACGACCGCAAACTGTTTTGTAGGTAAGGTCACTTGACCTGACCTGGTGACCTAACCTAACCCGATACGACACTTGAATTTTCGCAAAATGTGCGGAAAGGATCAATAATTAGTTATGCCAAATTTGGCGACGCTACGCGCCACCGTTTTTTCGTTATCTTGAAAAAACAGGAGGGGGGTGTTCAAACACCCCCCAGTGGGTCGCGGGTTAAGGATTTTTAACTGGGGGTAGGGGGTGGGGCGATTCGAGAACAAATATAAAGCATTTGGTTTAGCACGTAGTCAGGATTTTTCTCAGAAGGGGACACTTCAGTGGTAGAATCATATTTCGTTCCTCAGCCAAATGGTGTTGACCGAGTGGGGTGGGGTAGGGTCAGGTCGTCAGCAGAATCACATTTCATCTAGTGTAAATTGGTTTTCTTGGTGGAGGGGGACATGGAAACGGTGCCCCTTAGCTTTAGCTACGTCACTCCCTGGTACCCCTATACATGCATATTGCATAGGTATGAATGCATGTTTAGTGTGGTAATGACAAAAATACCTAAGTGTAACACAGAAATAAAATAGTAGAGTAATACAACCAGTAAGCCGCCTTAAACGGCGAAGGACGAGCGAGTCCGAATAAATCCGCATCAATTTATCACCCGCCCAACGGAGGTTCGTTTTGTGCAAAAGCATGCTTTTTTTCGTTATGTAGTGTTTTGCCGTTGCAAATAGGTCCGAACATAAATCAGAATACTTGAACTAAATAGCTTGTAGCGTTATTGTTAATTCAAATTATAGCTTCATGTTTGTAGGCAAAAATTTCAATTTTGGTGGGTATTAGATGGATTTTGATTGCGCTTTACAGCTGCATCATTTTTCATCGTCTAGCACCCTTTGGTTTTGAAAGCTACGGCGGTATTTTTTTGTAATGAAAAAATATTTATAAATCGTCAATAAAAATATTACAGGCAGATTTTACATGAAATACTGCCAAAAGCCTCAATTTGCATGCATTTTAGAGACGTTACATTGAGCTACAGATCGGTGTTTGTTCATCGCTTCAGTCCATAGTACTGGGCACTTGATTTAAAACTTGTGAGGACGTCATAAACTATGAATTGCGCTTATATAGCCAGTAACTTTTGCAGTACACGCGGCCGATTGATCGACACATAAAGTGCATATGCCGGCGGATCGTTTTCTACGTTCATCTGTGTTGACCCGTAATGTCTGTGCGACTTTTGGTGCGAGATATAGGTCCGTTATTGCCAACGATGTTTTGTAGGTATTTTGTGGACGGGAACAGGGTGCACGTGCGCACGTGCAGGTGTGACCCAGAGAGTTGACCTGTGCAACCATTGCCAGATGGTGTGGTCTCAGCCTCAACCAAATTTTAGCTTATAGGTCCAGCCATTTCTCAGCATACAGCAAATATACTTTCTGACACCCCTAGCGCACGTGTCACCGCGCCTGCGACCCATCACTGAGACAAAACATAGTAAATAATCATAATGTCATGCATGGGCTTACAGATGCGAAAACGCTTGTCAATCGGTTTGCGGGATTCAAAAGATATTAGCTTCTGACCAGCGTCGCGGTCTGGCCGGGCCGGGCCGGGCCGGGTCGGGACGGCCGCTTATATGCGAGAAAAATCCGGTATTCAATGAGGACTAGCTCCGCGCTTCGCGCTCGCTCGTAATAATGAAGCTGAATAAAAATGTTCGATATAAACACGCCCATCATCAAAGGTCCACACCTGTGATGGCGTTTTTTGAAAACGATTGGGGAACCGAACATAAACGGAGCAAAGGGATTCACCGGCGACAAAGCTTTACCAGTACAGCTAAATTGGTCAAAAGTTAACACATTTACTGAATGAAGATTTAAGCGGCTTTACCAGGGACTTTCAGCAGAACAGCTTTTCAGCAGTTCTTAACCCGGGCTCTGCGAAAGCTTAGTCGTGCCAGGGGAGGTATCTGACGCCCCTCCTACAAAAACGGTTTAAATGGAAAGTAGGTAGAATCCACAAACGCCGTTAGAAACCTCGTCCAAATTCATAAACCTCGGGCAGGATCTGGACCAGCTCCTCAGCTACTGTGACTGAGGGAAACGCCCAGTTCACCTTCATCTCGTGTACTTTCTCCAGAAGCTTCCCCACTGGCCCAGTGAATCCTGTGCTAGATGACGTCGAGCCATCTTTGCGTTCAATCAGCCATCTTTGCCATCTTTGACGCAAAGGGAGCTCATTAGTGTGCAGCATGCACTCCGCCCAGTGACGCTTCTGACCCAGCATCCTCTCCAGCAGTGCGTTAGTCCCGCCTTTCCAGCCGGTATCATCGTGGTAACTGTCGCCTCCAAGGACGATGCACGTGTCTGCGGAGCCGTGACTGTCCAGGAGATCATACAGACCTTCCGCAACCGTTTGCGCTGCCTTTTTGGAAGGCACTACTTTTTCAGGCACAAAATGCCCCAGATAATGACCACTAGGCTCCGACGTGACGGTCACATGCTCCTCTACCACAACCCTACGGTGCAGTTTGCCCATCGAGTCGGGCATCATCGCCAGTGTCTTGTCTTTTCTGCCATCACAATAAACTGCTTTGATTCCTGCCTTCCTTCTCGATCCTGTCCTCGTCCTGGACCTTTTGAGTCGTTCATGACAGCTCGTGTGGCCCTGCGAACCTTTGGCGCGGTCACAGGCGAGAGAAGCTGTGGGATGGCTCCAAGACGTTACCCGCGATGAGGTCCTTGATGAAGTTTGAGGCTATGGCAACTGTGGCTGTAGGTGACACCCCCCACCGCAGGCTGGCTTCAGCCGTGTTGGGGGATAGGCATGTAGGTTCCTCCTGTCATCTGGCGACTCGGTGTCGATGTACGGTACACCAGCGGGCG
Organism: Semibalanus balanoides; assembly: GCA_014673585.1. Lineage (NCBI taxonomy): Eukaryota > Metazoa > Arthropoda > Thecostraca > Balanomorpha > Balanidae > Semibalanus > Semibalanus balanoides. The sequence continues at coordinate 69,173 of VOPJ01015924.1, read as the reverse complement.
AGGTCTCCTAGCCTGTCGTGGAGGAGGCAGCCGACGAGATTTGTTCCATTCACTTCGGAGTATCGTGAAGATTTGTGCGCCCTCTACTTAGAATAAGCGTATCCTTAGCCGCTCGGCACTTGCCATTGTCCGCTTGTTCGGTAACCTCATCTGAAGTCTCCTCGTCCACAATATCGACCTGGTCATTCTGTCGCTGTCTTGCGCTTTCCTCTTTCTGCCTCTTGATCCTCTTCTTCAGTGATTCTTCCTGAGCTGCCTTTCTTTTGTCTGCTTTTAGCTGTTTTCTGGCGGCTTGGGCATCATGGCGACTCATTTGCATGACAGATTTTTCGCCAACTTTGCATCTCTGTGCCTGCAGCCACTGCAGCTCCGTAACAGGCAGCTTACGCTCTCTCGGGCAGTCGCACCAGATGTGCGCCTTCCGCTCGCATTTGTTTGGCTCGGCACAGCCTGATTCGCTGTTTTGGCACGTGTAGATTGTGTGCTGACAGGTTGTGATGTCCATGACACCATCCAGCTCTTTCAACAGCATGTCCGTCATTTGACGACTGGCTCTTCCCCAAAGCTACTCGACTGGCTCGTTCCCAGAGCCTCATTTTTCTGGCTGCAAGGGACCGCTCCCCTATTATCACTGGAGGCTTGAACAGAGCGTTTGCTTTTTCCCATTGGACAAGAATGAGTGGTGCTAGCTCCATTGCAAGCAGTTTCTTATCAGCATCTTTCCTGGGAGCGCCCAGATCTGTGACATTCTTTTGAATCAAAATTCCTTTTCTGATCACATCTCTGCATGTAGGCACTTCCGACGGAAAAAACTATTTGCCTGAGCCGAATGTTTCCTCCAGCTTGTTGTAAGCTTTCTGCCTCGTTCTACTTGTTACTTGTGCAGACGAAGATGGTGCCATTCTGAAAACCAGAAATGAGTTTCAAGTAGGATACAGGATAAGGCAAAGAAGTGGATAGATTTTGTATTAACAGGAGATAACTGACGGATAACATCCAAGAATGAGCTAAGATTGAAATCTTCTGACCCCAGGGTTAACTGTTCTAATCTAAGGTTCATCATAAAGTCACACGGATCTATGTGGGACTACAAGATACATGCTTTGCTTTTAATCTTATGGAAAAGGTTGCACTGACTGAATCAAAGATTTGATGATAAGTTAGGTCAAGACAGGCGCAGATCCATACAAAAATACAGGTGGCATCGCCGGTAGGTTTCTCGATCTCCAAAGGGTCTGCGCCCCCCCCCCCCACTATATTTCTTTCCCCAATAAGATATGAAATCTCACTGGACTTTGCAAACTGTTTTTGAAGAGCCCCAGACTCCTGAAATTCACAAAATTTCGGCCGGCCCAGATAGCCAAATAACAGTCACTGTGGCCGACCCAATAGCCAAATAGTACGGCTTCAGAGACCCCTCACACTCTAGGTGGAGCTATAGCACCTATGCAAATACAGCATTTAGTCACAGGCACCTAATTTCAATAGCACACCTCGCTAACTTTACAATGGACAAGTTGCAGGTTGTTTGGTGAATGTGTGTAAAATAATAAGAAAAATGTGCTGATCAACGTGATACGATACACATCATTTTGCATACAGACCAATATTCAGAGAGATATTTGCATGTAACAGTTTTAATTAAATTTTAAGCACTTGAATGTGGTGACGTCATTTAGCAATAAATTGCGCATCCCTATGGAAAAGCATGTTATTTCCAAAAAATTCCGTGGCAAATATAAATGGTTAAGCGCTTTCCTATGACTTTCTGTTCACACCAAACTATTCAGAAATTCAGGGAGATTTATGCTGTGTAAGTTTACAACACAAAGCGTCATCTTAATATCCTCTAGAGCACATGTTCGTAGAGTTAGGCGTCTGTTTCGGCTGAGGCCACAGCTCTGCCCCACTCAACTCAACCAAGCTGCTTACGGTACCTGCCGGCAGGGATGGTCGCGCTTGCAAGTTCCCAGGCCTGTCTTTAGTTGCTTTCCTGGTCTGGAGAATTCTTCTAAACACCTATACTCGTTAGTTACCTCCACAGGAAGCTGTTAGTGGGCTCAAATCCAGATGCTGCCCCACTGAAACACTGGTCCCCAGAAAACACTTGCAAATGCGATCCGTGCCATCTGCTGTCTTAAAATAGCGTCTGCCGGGTCAGAGCTGTATGGAGAAGAGATCTGATATACTTAGGATCCGTGTTGGCTGTAGCATCGTTAATAATGCCTTTGAGCTGCCGGTTTAAGATGTATTGAATTTGGTCAAGGAAGAATTCCACAATTTTAGTTTTGTGTTTGTTTCAAAGTAAAGTTTGCATGATTTCAAATGAGCGATATCTGCTTGAATAAGCAATATCACGTTGCTTTGATTTCCACGCAAATTACGTGATGCTGATTTTGCGTTGAACTCATTTTTACAAATTAAAATGTTCAACCGAACTCCTAAAAACAACTCAGGTATCATTGCGCCTGACTATTGCTAATTGCGTCACGACCAATCAGAGAGCAGAATATTGTAATTACGTAATATAGCTTGAATTATTTAAAATCCGATAATTCAGGGGGATTTATATTAAATTTACAATTTAATAAAATAGTTTAAATTAAATTGCGTTCATATCAATTACATAGAAAACAGGGGGTTAAGTAACCTGCCATCTTGTCCATTTTGGGAAATCCTGAAAAACCTGAAGAGTTTCTAGGACCAGATAGCTGCGCTGACGCTCCCTGCCATGCCTGCGTGACGCCGTCTTAGATGATTGATTATCAATGTTTACGGTTCCCGTTGCCTAGTAACGGAGACCGGGTCACTGGGGCGCAAGTGTTTCAAATTAACAACATTTTTGCATGGGAGCCTGTGCATTTGCAAATTCAGTGTGCATGAGCATACACAAACTCAGCCAATTAGTCGTTACAGCGATTTACTTATCATCGGCGCTTGCCAGTCCAATCAACGGCAACCGAGTGTCCTGAGGACCAAACACGTTCTCAAAAAGTGGATTTAAGGTAGTCAGGAATTCGTTTTTTCGAAAAACTTCAAATGAGAAAGTTGTTCAGAACTGCTTACTTCATTTCGATAAGAGGTGCCACTTTTCTACCCACCTACCCACTAGGTGCGGGTAGTTACTACCCACTTGGGTAGTAGTGGGTAGTACAAGCGATCATTTGGATTTAGTGGGTAGTTTACGGGTAACAAAATGTTCATAAACTGAACAAAATTGAAAAACAGGGATTTTGATGCGAATTGGGATGCTTTTACAAACATAGGCAGCTCAGTTAGTGAACAGAGATCAACACAAAACAGCTGAGCATTATAAAATGAGTCATTAAATGATAAACATAAAGATGGACAATTTTCTTGGTGGGTACTTGCGGGTAGCTGGCGGCCTATACGGTCGTGTGGGTAGTGGCGGGTAGTTGAAGGGAGTTTGCGGGTCGAGTCGGGTAGGCAGAAACCTGAAAAGTGGCACCTCTAATACCGATCCACCCTTGCAATTTTCAAAATCGGAAATTGATTTTTACGACCATGCCTAGTGCACAAGGCTACGCGAGCAGCCTGAGTCCACCAGCACTCTGCGTCCAACATCGTCCACTTGCATTTGCACTGTTGGCACTGCGTCTTTTTCTGAGGAGAGGAGCCCGACGCAGGCTACTCCTCTCCACCGCCGTTTCCCGAGCCACGTGCACGATCCTCCCGCGGACGATTTCCCGAGCAGCTGCTCGCACGACCGCACTGCTCACGAGGAGCCACCATCCGACGCGGGCGCGGGACTGACACGTCTGTCACACGTGTCTGTCTGTCACGTCACGTCCTGTCGTCTGTCTGTCACGTCTGTCACAGCCGCCGCCGATAATGCCCGGCTGTCCGCACGATTAGCACACCGAACATGTTCTCACCAAGAGATCATATATACATAGAGATTACCAATGCACTTAAATCTGCGGGGAATTCAGTGGTCTTTTTTTCAGCAACAAGTTTCTCCTACAGATCCCTAAAACAGCGTGCGCCGATGTCAATAACATCTTTATCTGGAAAGGAATATTTTTTCAATAATATTGTTTCCATTAATATTGCCTACAAAACTGTCTTCAACATTAAAAGACCGTGGCTTAGTTAAGCACGGACATCGAGAGTGTTACAATGTGCTTTAAAAAGACCATGAATTGCCACGAAATCAAGTGCTTCAGCATAGGCATGGCATCTCTATGTATATATGATCTCTATGATGTTCTCCACATAGGCTGTCTCAGAATTTGAGCGACTAGCCGCTAGCGATGGCTGGCTGTGACGCGGCAGTATCGTAGTGCCTGCACTGCATGCTACATTGTCATCAGACAATATGGCCCGAGCACACTCTAGCAGCTCGCCGACGCTCATTTCCGCCATCCTCGCATTCGTCTTCAGTGTGCGGCGGACTTCCTGTGGTAGGCAAAAGAAGGCACTACCAACAGCCCTATCGCTCAGTCCACCGGCTAGCAATGCCAGGCGTCTTACGTCGGCGAAATAGACATCCACCGGCTCTCCTCTTTCAAGTCTCCGGCCGTGGAGCCGTTCATTCGCGCCAAAAGCATCCACTTCCAAAGGTTTAAACAGTGCGCCTTTGACTGCGGTGATGCCCAGTTTATCCTTGGCTGAGAGCTGATCATATATTCCATATGCATGGCCTGTTAATCGAAGCGGTATCACTAGGGTCAGATCTGTGACTTTGTGCAGCTTTACAAAGCCAAGTTATCTTACTGTACCATTCAGCTATCGATACGTCGCCACTAGCTCCACTAAATTCTGGCATCAGCCGCACATTAAAGTTCGACATTTTACACGCGCTGTGGCTTACTGCTAAAAAGTGCCAAAAAATATTGTAATAGATTCGTTTAGACGTCCATTGTATTCATACTAGCACAAGATCCTAAAGCCTCACAGCAGCCCTCCACGATCCCTTCACTTTCCCACTCACTCAGATTTATCACTTGGGTCATTTCGTCTCGCGCCATTTATCCTCCCCAGACTTCCGTTGTCACCACACACATCTTCATAGAAACCCCTTTTAATTTATTAATATCAAGTTATTAAAGTCGGTGACTGGAATACTAGGTAACTCCAATCGCTGATTGTCTTATTTTGGGTTATTGGAAGTATGGTTATACATAATACCGCATGAGGCCGGTGCAAATAAATTGTCAAGACCGAGGTGCTTTCTTGATTTTTGAAAGAGGCCGAAGGCCGAAGTCAAAAATCAAGAAGGCACAGAGGTCTTGACAATTTATGCCGGCCGAGTGGGGTATGATTTTTACCATATGCCGCGTAAGTCATTCAATGTGCTTTTTTAATATATTTTTCAATTCATGTTTTAATTATAACTAGGTCCTTACCAGAGCAAGAAATTATATATTTTATTAGTTCAACTTTTGACTTCGATAAAATTGAAGAAGCCTTGGAAGCGAAAGTCGAACAAAACTATCAGAATTGCCAGTCAAGAATTTTATCGCAAACACTGTTTTCACGCGCACTGGTACAAAACATTGTCTTAGGGCTTTTTTATTTTACCATGTTGTACTACACCTCTCCAGCCAGTGTATGTGTATATCCCCAGCATATGGTAATGACGCAAGACTTGGGGAAAGTGTTCGCCAAGCAATGAAAAGATAGTGCCAATCTAAAATCATAATCATATAACCAATCTGTATACAAATCATAATTGCACCGTTTTGAAAACGCCGGATCGAATGGTAAACCAATCAGCCAAATCGGTCTAATTGTTTTGAAGCATGGGCTCGTCTGCTAATCTAGTCGGTTTTTATACCCTCCCAAATTTTGGGTCCTGACCCTAACATTTGATGGCCTAACCCTTACAACCTCGGCAAGGTAACAGCGTCACCAAGAAAATAACCTCATCAGCAAAACAACGTCAACTATAAATGAAGTTTCTGAAATTCAGAACCTCTGACTCAGTGGAATTATGTTTTTGAAACGTGTTTGTATTACAAACATTGTTTAACTTCCATCAACTTTCAATAAAAAGAACATGTTAAGATTCTTACAGTTTAACAATCAATATCTTTGTTAACTATTTTGTTTAAAAACAAAATGAAATTTACCGCCGTGAAGTTTGGTAAAATCCAAATGAAAAACATTTGTAGAAATGCTTCGTAATCACAAAGAAACTCATTGTTATTACATTCATGTTGGCTTTGTGAAATATTGATCTGATGGCAAAATGACCATCACTATAAAAGTATACGGAAACAATAGCCCATGAGACATGTGGTGCATGACTTTCAAAAATATCCTGCAGATAATGACCTTCTGTGTCATAACCTTGACCTTGAGCTTTGCCAGCATTCTCATTTAAGCTCATGTGGGATATGTATTATTCTTTTGGAAGCATTTTGCGTGATCATGGTTGCAATCGAAGGCTCTGGATGGAAAGTAGGATCCATAAACTCAAATACTTCGAATTTGACCTTTGACACGACCTTGACCTAAAGTATGCCGTACAATTAACAATTTCAAGCATGCTTTAAATGTGTTTGATTGAAAGCTTTCAAATACCGCCTTGAGTGTCCTTTTGCAATCATTGGTTCCAAAGATAACGAAGGGACAATAATTGCCCCCCATACCGGTCAATGGTGTTCGGCTGAGACCTGGTCAACGCGCGGCATAAACGCGCATTGTAAGGGACACTTTGTGTCCTCCCCAACATGTTTTTCGTGATATATCAATAAATGTAGGCGGCACAGGCGCTTTATGCGACATTTACGGCAACACAATGGTGGATCGTTTAACGTTAAAAAAATCGAAATCCGGTCAGTAACTTTTGAATTATGTTGGATTTAAATTCCAAAATAGCGGCCAGAATCGAAGGTCGGAGGGTGGGAAAAAAGCCGGAATTTTAATCTTCGAGAAAAAAAAATCAGATCGGGACGATTTAAAACGCATTTGGTACCATGTCCAATATTATCTACAAACAGAATTCAACACATTGCTGTTGGACCTGTGACGTCACAGAGATCAAATCCCCAAAATGGTGACATTTGGCCTGATTTGACCTTCGTGACCTCGTTTGGCCTTTAGTTCAACCCTTTTTTCAGAGAATGTAGATCATCACAGCACCTACCTACCCTGAAGTTTGAACGATTTAGCTCTCTTACTTTCTGAGATCTCAGGGGAGAGGGAACATCTCAGGGGGGAGCACTTAAGTGCCCCCTCTCCAGTGCGTATTAGTGGCATACCGCTCTCCAGTGCGCGTGTTAACACCGAAACAAGACGTTTAAAAGTTTAAATAGTATCAGCTACGTAAAGAATGTCGACATCAATCTAGATTCTGTATCCGAAATCCAACCGCACCCCTAACTGCCCAGTTGCAATTTGGCACACAGGTGGTAAAGTTTCACGATGTCTTCTATGGACATTCTTTTGGACAAGGGAGACTGCTTGCTCTGTAACTTGTTCTGTTTTCAGAATTATCTGAAGATACTGAGAGTAGCGTTCCCTCCATCTCGCACGAGCCACTACTTGTTCTTTGCTGTATGTAACTGTCTGTATTATGTAATAGGTCCGCTTCCACGTCAGTTATGCCGTTCTCCGTCCATTATCTTGATAAAGTCGTAAACTGTTCCGTTCCACAACTTCTCAATATATGTCAACGTCTTTGGCTGATTATAAAAGGCAATACAATGTTTTGGCTGAAATTATATCAATTTTGCGGTTGCCTTTTATTTCGAGAAAACAGGAAAAAAATGTGTACGATGGCTCTAACACTGACGAGGTTATACAGACATAAGAATAATGCCACACTCTTACCGAGATATCCGTTACATGCACGCTGGCAGATAACTATAGGTGCATGCATTGGCAGAGAACTGATAAGTATTGCGCATTGTTTTACGTTTGCAGGATCTGCCTCAACTGCAAGCTGTGGGTGAGATTTCGACGTAACTGCATTGATCGGAATCAACCTGGAAAATATAACTCCCAATACTTTACCCAAGTGCAGCTACATCAGAATTTAGTAGGGCAGTAGGAAACAAACATTCGCAAAGCACTGCTTTCATTAAATAGCTTTCCGCTGTGAATCTTCTGCTCCATGAGTTTGCTATGTAGCACCGCGCCTTCGATCTTGATTTCGTGATTTTTTAAAATAAAAGCAGCCTCTAGACGCGGAGAATATATACCAGTAAGACGCCTTAAACGGCGAAGGACGAGCGAGTCCGAATAAATCCGCATCAATTTATCACCCGTCAACGGAGGTTCGTCTTGTGGCAAGCAATGCATTGAAATGTATTTTTCGCTTGTGTTGTTTTGCCGTCGCAAATAGAATCCGAACGTAAAATCGATACTTTAAACTAAATAGGTTTTGAAGCGTTATTTTAAATTTGCAATTATAAGCTTCATGTTTGTAGGCAAAGATGCATTTTGGGTGGGTATTAGATGGATTTGATTGCGCTTTTACAGCCGCATCAATTTTTATCGTTTCTAGCACCCTTTGGTTTTGAAGCTACGGCGGTGTATGAAAGGAAATATTATAAAAGTCGGCAATACAAATATACAGGACAGATTTCAACAGTGACAATAATGCATTAAAATATAAATTTAATGCGTGCATTTAGGGAGAACGCACGCATTGGTCTACAGATTTGGTGTTGTTTAAAATCGCTTCACTTCCATAGGTGGCTGAGAACTGATTTAAATTGTGAAGACGTCATAAAACTATGAATTTGCGCTTGTATAGCCAGTAACGTTTGCCACGTACCACGCGCCGCTGTATCGACACATAGTGGGTAATACGCCGGCGGATGTTTCTCTAGCGCATCTGTGTTTTGATTCGTGTCTTTGCGACTTTTTTGGTTGCTGAGATATAAGGTCCGGTATTGGCACGACGATGTTTTTTGTTAGTAATTTTTCGTGGACGGAACAGGGGTGCACGTGCGCACGTGCAGCGTGACCCTGAGTTTGACCCGGTCACGATTGCCCAGAGGTGTGGTCTCCAGCCTCACACCAATTTTTAGCTTTATAGGTCCAGCCGTTTCTACAGCTTACAAGCAGAATAATACTTTCTGACACCCCTGACGCGGCACGTGTCAGCGCCGTGCTGACCCAATTCACATGAGGACAAAACATTAATGAATCATCATGTCATGCATGGGGCTATCTGATGGCGAGATGACCGCTTCTGTCGATCGAAATCGGGTTCAAAGTATAAAGCTTGCTAGAACCAAGCGTCCGCGAATTTTGGCCCGGCCGGCCGGGTCGGGCCGCTTATATGTGAAAAAATCCGATGATTCAATGAGGACTCGCTCCGCGCCTTCGCGCTCACTCGTAATTTACTGGGCCGGGCCGAGCGAAATTATCTGGAAACGAGGTTTGCAAAATTAGCCGGAGGTCGAGTGCGAAGGCACGAGGAGACTAGATGCTGAATTTTGCAAACTGAGTGTTCCAGATAAATTTCGTCAGGCTTTAGGGTCAGTAAGGATTTTGTCCTACTGCCGAATATGTGTTTAAGTATTAGCACGAGCCTAATTTCCAATATTAAGTAATTATTACTTTGCATTGACCTCTATAGGATTAGACGGCACGCTTAAAGCTTAAGCCGCACAGGCCAGACGTGCCTACATGGATGATAACTAGCGCTGCATATGTGAGGCAAGGCATTCCTTCATAATGTTATAACCTATGGCGGAAGGGGACACTTTTGAATGAGTTGTTTGAAAGCAAATGGATATGAAATAGATCAATTCCTGGAGCAGCTGCAGGATTTCTTCGAGTTATTAATGAGTAAAACGGCCCCAATGAGAAACTATGGCAGGCTTCAAGGAGCGTGCTGTGTTGCTGAAGAATAACCCTCGCCCCGGGTAGGGGGTGGATGCCACCGCTCCTTTTTCTCGAAATACTCACGGAGTTTGCTACTGATCAACAATGAAACTTAGTACTCTACTTGTGAACGAATTCGACACATACTCTGAAAATTTAGAACTTCCAAACGTTCCTGGACCCGTGGACCTATGACTTGTTTCTCAAGGTCATGTCAGGCGAAACTGGTCGTCCCGTAAGTTATCGATCTGGTTACATGTGCATTTTCGCAGGTGTTTGACGTTCGGGAGCAAAATGCAAAGATGTTTTCAGGTGACAGGTGTGTCTTGCTGCTGAGATTGTGACATCGACTGAACCTTTTCCTGAGTCAACCGAGGTCAACTGACCTCAGATGACCCTCTCGATTACATTTTTTGGCTTCTGGCGCTTTAGGACAGTTTTTGACGCTGATTTCAATCTTGGAGCATTGTTTACGAGCTTCTGCCTCCAGAAATGCAACGCAGCTTTCGCTCCATGATATTTCGCCCGTATGAGAAGCAGGCGAATGCGAGATTCTCTCCATTACGGCGTTCTTCCATTGACCCACATACGAATAGGCATTCCGTGGCCCAAAAAACGCCCAAAAGTGGCCGTGTGCGGTTGGTGCACAGCCACAGTGGTTTTGTATGATGAATTCGAAAGCCTCTGTTCAGCGTTTCATAATTGCATCATTACCTCATTTTGTTTAATCTGCTGATTTTGGTTTAAATCGGTGACCTAAGGTCAGGTAGAAGCAAATCGGTGACCTAAGGCCTAGTAAAGCATGCATTACAGACACAGACAGAGCGGAGTGATTGCATTTGTGTCTGGCAACTGATAAGCCCATTGTTGTTTGTGCAATAGTCAAACATACTGTACCTGCAACATTTCAGTATTCTCATTTATTTTTATTTCTGATTTTCACCTACGGAGGTGAATTCGGAAGTCAAAGCATGTGCAGTGGTATTCACTTTTTATTTATTTATAAATGGTGAAAGTGTTGCTGCATGTTGTGTTTGGCAAGTTATTCAGCGTACCTGATAGCCCTATACCTATAAGTGTTAGGTTAACGAGTACAAGTTATCAAGTGTATACTTTTGCTATAGTCAGTGCAGTGATCGGGGAGCTCCATTGCATGCAAGCAAGCACAGAATGCATGCGCAAGCAAAAATGAAATGGATTTTGACCGATCTTGTAAGACTAAACGCTCGTTGAACACGTTCGCGTTCTCAACTTCGCACTCGTACTGGTAAAGTATTGTCTAAAACCTCATCATTGGTGGATCAGAACCGGTCCACTAACATGAAAAGGCTGGTATTGTCCAGCGTGCATCACATAGCGAATTGAACATGGGTACATCACATAGCGAAAATGAAGATGACAAATTGGGCGCTGTCCTAGGCTCACCCGATAACAATCCAATAACTACGTTCTATAGGCAAAATTACTTACATATGAAACGTCAAAAATCTTCCCATTTCTCGGCAGATCACTTGCGTTCTTTTTGTAACGCGATTGCCGAACAACTTCTTGCACGTCACACGAGTTTCTAGCAGCAGCCACCCTTGAATAGGAAATAGCAATGGGTACGGCACTTGCCGGCAAAAAATAGTTTTGGCCTCACGGCGCATACATGGTGGCACGTTTTGATTGCCGATGTCAGCCGTCTAATCCTATAGAGGTCAATGATTATTTGTAACGCTTATTAAGTTTGGGCCGGGCAGGAAAGCCGGTCAAGAAACTTTTGTTTCTTGCCCGGCCTATCCAATAACATGGCAATTCGCATCGAACAATTTCTGGCCCGACATTTTCCTGTCCGGATCGTGCTATGCCTAACGCATATCCCGGCATGTAGGAATGTACCTTCTTGCCCGTTGAATCGCAGGCACTGCCACAAGGAACCCCTTGATAACATCTAACTTGAAGAGAAACCACTCCAGAACAAAAATGATCACACAGGCGCACATTGTGAGAGGTACGATAAGAAACACGGGAAGCAGGTCGTGGAGCGCCATCGCCTTGTAGCCTGTCAAGTTCTTGCAAATATAATCTTGAGAAGGAATCCATCGCTTTCGTAGTCGTCCAACCAGCCCCGCGCTGCCCATTTTCAGTAGGAGCCGGTTAAAGTTGCGTCGCATTCGCTTTCTTCCCTTAGAGATGGCAATAAAGGCATCAAACGACTTTTCTGGACCATCTGGAATAGGCACCAGTGTGCAAACATCATCGCCTAGCCAGCCGATGATAGCAGTCATGCTGGCATAAACCATCACCTGGCCCTGTATGCTGTTTCGAATATTCTCTGTCGAGCTGATGTCGAGGGGAACGAACCCTTGGCCAGTGACAGTGCGCCAGTACAGCTCACGTTCGTATCGGTTACTGCTGACTTTCCAGTCGTTGATGGAAGCATGGCCGTGATTCACAGCTAACTTCCATCCCGGCTGCTCGGAAAACTCTTTCAGGCTGCTGATGGGCGGGCTCTCGCTGACGACGGTCAGGTGGGAGATCAGGTTGGCCGTGTAGCTGGTGGTGATGATGATGCCCAGCGTCCAACAGGAAAGGGTGACCATATCCGGCGGACAGCGAGCTAGGTGTTGTAGACCAGCTCTGCCCAACCATAGTCATAGCGCAGGAGAGAAAACACAAAGGCCAATCCATGTCCTGCACTGTCTTTCTGGTCTTGGCTTGTACGTGGCTGATCCGCTGACAGACACGGAGAACTACCGACAGGACTAGCAATGAGACGAGCAGCGTCCACCACACGTTCACATGCAGCGGCTTTAGCAAGGCGCTGAACAGATTTAACGTTATCTGAGGGACTCCTTCTTGGTCTCGTTGCACATAAAATCTGTAGGTAGCCGACTCCACCGGATGCACATCCAAGTAGTCAACAACGGACGCCCTATCTGACGTTATGTCCAAAGCGGCAAGAGCGACGTCGGCACGTTCGTAAGCCAGTTCACCTACCATCCCAGACCAGGTACCATTATCTTCCAGACTGCCATAGTCAGCACCCAACAATGGCACCATCCGAAAGCGGACATTCAGCTCGTTTGCCATGGTTTCCCAGAGATCGTAGAGGAACCCACTGTACCTGTAGGAGCCGTCCGACTGCTTGTCTATCGACATGTATGGCGGTTCGTGCACAGTGGTCACGCGGATCTCCTGGACCTCACCTGTACTGCTTGCTGGCTCTGCATCCTGCTGGGACCACCTTCTGCCCACAGATATAAGACTGCCGATGTGCTCCATTGTCGTGGATGACGATCCTGGTGTGTAACGGACTTTAAGCGTTGGGTAACGATCTTGGCATACTTGATGCCGGGTATCAGACGTTGAGTAACGTTCTCTCAGACGTTGGATTGCCAATAGACGTATACAGTGCAATGACAATATACAAAGGCTTAAGACGATGGGTAATGTCAAGCCTCGAACGTTGGATAACGGTCTTCAGTCGACTGGCCGACGACTCGTCTGCTTGGTGACTGGCAGACCAGTTGCTCAGAACTGGCCCAGACCACTTTTTAACGTCGTCATTAGGTGCTGCATGGCGACACAAGCCTTACAACTCCACCGCCTAACAAGTCAAGGAATCGATAACTACTTTTTGCATCTAATTGTCATAGCACTGAAGACGTATACAGTGCTATGACAATCTCCAAAGTGCTTTGGTAGGTCACCGAAGTCGGCAGCATGACAGGACTAATGTTATTTTCCATTACCAGAAATGAATGATTCCTGAGTGTCACCCCGGGCCGGGCATGAAGGCAAAATTATCGCATGGCTAAAGACAATAGTTTGTCTTGGTCCACCAACAGCCTAGCCCAGCCCAGCCTAGTCCCATGAATACCAAGCCCAGACCCAGACCAGGCCCAGTCAAATTAATGATGTTGAGGCCCATGTCCGGTCCGGCACATTTAGATATGCATGCGATTATTATCACGATTTTTGCAATTAATATATTTGAAACATAAATGATGTGATGTTAAATGTAAGCATGAAAGCAAGCTCAAACTGAAACATAACCTATTGCCATGAATGGGATGTAAACAAACTATTTTCAGACTTTTACACTCATCGAACACATTTTTTTCAACATTAGTTCCGTTTACATCGCACAAAAGAAACTCAAATAAATTTCAAAGAACGTCTGTGTAACGCGACTTTTTTGTATAATTTCCCTAGGTTTTGTAGAAATTCGCCTATGTTTTAAGAGGGATGCATATCCATGGGAAGACAAATATTAATCCATGTTAAAATATACTTTCTTTTGAGCTCATACGCCCTCGCCGTAGGGCCCGTACTGCATGGTGTTCATTTTTTCAAACATGACTTCCCTTAAAATAAACGTCCCTATATTGATGATTATTCTACCGACCAAAGAAGTCGCCAATTGAAAAAAAAAGTCGACAACTATTCCGGCCCGTAAACAGAGTGGGTATGTATTTAGTGACTCCGACTTCGACCTAAATTGCCAACACTGACCGACTTCGACTCCGACCTTGACTCCGACTCCGCAGCTCTATTCATAGCAGTGTTCACCATGGATCGGGTACACCCATGGGTGCCCAGTACTAAATTATTCCGACTGTATGGGTTGGGTATGAATTTGTAACCTTTGCATGGGTGCCCTGGGCGGACATGGATAAGACAATTTTTAAGTTATGTCGCTAAGCGTTATTTTTACTTGGCGACCAGATTTTTAACCTGGTAAATATGTTAATGAATAATACAGAAAACAAACAATATACTTTGGCAATTATATAAGAACAATAAAAAATTGTAAGAAATAGTGGTGTAAGATTCAAAAATGTCTCAAATCATGTCAGATTAAAAAACTGAACTAAATTTGACAATGTTGACCGGACAGTGTTTGATGAGTCCAAGAGTTTAATGAAATCAAACTTTACTCTGAGCATTATTAGTAAAATAAGTATAAAAAATATCATGCTCATATAATATATAAATAAAGCAAATCCATTTTCTTTTAATATTTATACATAATGCCGTTTTCATGAAGGATTATTTAGTGCGAAATGTTTTAAAACATCTTAAGATGTTTTTAAATGTTTTAGTATGAAAGTTTTTGTATATGATATATTCAAAGCAAAATAAGTTACTGATTTAGGCGATTATATCATTATTCAAGAGATATGGAAACATGAAATGAGCTCATTACAAGATTATGATGCAAAATTTTCCGTTTCTAAAGAACATATGCGTCTAGTGTCCATTTGTTCACTTAAAGAGACACTGCCTCTTCCGGATGATATCGCAAAAACAGACAAAAGGAATGTTTCACATTTAACATAAGATTTGAGTTGAGATGGCCAAGTTGTTGGATTTCCATTGCAAATTAAGTATTGTAAAAGTGAAAACAACCACAGAGGTCTAATCGAAAGTAAATTTGAGTTTGGTTTTGACATCTGCAAAAAATAAGGCCCTAGTGTACTAGGGTAGCCTCTCGTTAAAGCCGATTCGTCATCCCTGTTTTTCAAATGTTGATGAAAGTAGACTTGTTTTACATTTGGCTATACAGTTAGCCAACACTAAGTCATACGTTATTGCAGCGTGGAAGGTTTTCTAATTTCCAAAAATTCCTCAATATGACGTCAATCAGCCGCAAATACTAAAACTTAGTTTTTTCATGAAAAATTGAGCACTGTTTGTGAGAAATCAATGTCAGAATCGTGTGTCGGCAGCAATTACTTCATATTGTTGCCCACAAGCGGCGTACATTGGACAATTCAGAGAAGTGGAAACCATTCCCTTCAAACAAGAGCTAAGGACCACTTATGATTTTTAATTGCCATTTTAAACTCTTATCCAAAAAGCGGCAAATAACAAAAACAATCATTAATTTCCATTACTTTTAAGAATCTAAAAACTTGTTTACGAATTTATACACACCACTACGTACAAGGACGCGTTTGCTCAGTTTAACTGTAAATCAGCAGCCGAAAGGGATATCAACCTTGAACTGACCAACCGTCAGCTGACGCTATTGCAATTGGGAATGAGACGCCGTGCGCTTATACCATTTGTGGTTCCTGTTAACTGAATCTACCGCATCTGCCGCATTTGAGTCGTTCCATGGAAACGTGAACAGAGACTCTTTCCATTTGGTATGCTCCGGAATGCGGAGACCAATCATAAGAAAAAACTTCGGTCGGGAAAAACTGTCCAATTAATGCTGGGAATCAAAAATCCCTTCGTAAAAGTAAACAAAAAAATTTCTTTTACATTAACTTCTTCATTTTACAGTCAACTTTGCTTCATGCCTATCTTTAGGTAAGTAGTGGTGGCGGAAACTCGTCGTCCTATTGGCTGGAAGAAAATTCTGAAACTTTGAACGGCGATATTGGGCTGACTGGGCGCCGATTAAAAAAAAAAAAAGGCTTCATGGTGCCTTATCAAAATTCGCTGTTCTTTAACATATCAAATTTTACTTTGAGTGGACAGTGTCCCTTTAAGCATACCGCCATATTAGTTACTGAATCTGGCAGCGTCATGGATCACAGGTCTGCCTTCGCATGGATCATTAATTCGCTAGAAACGATTCGCTGGAGGCGAGTCCATTATAAATAAGGGGAGTTCGTTTTGTTGAGCGACCAATAGCGTGCCCGAGATGTTTCAAGATGTTCTGTAAAATGTAAGTAGGTGAAGATCTGGCATCACAGCTAACCTATACATAATTATCTTGCTAATTACCTACCGAATGAGCCGGCAATTTTGTAACATACTATTACCAACATATTACAAAATTTTGAGACATTTCAAGACAGAAATCGCTTTCAAAAGTTGTGTAGTTAAGGAAAGAATAAGTATAGTCAAAACGTTCATACTAAAACATTTCAAAACATCTTAAGATGATTTAAAACATTTCGCGCAAAATAATTCATCGTTAAAACGGCTAATATTAGCATGGGGTTAATTTTGTAAATACTTATTTGAGTCCAAGAGTCTGCAAATAGTTTGTTCAAATCTTGTACCTTTGCATGGCAATAGGTGGTGTTTCAGTTTTAACTCGCTTTCATGTTCACAATTAACATCATATCATTTATGTTTCAAATATAATTCTTGCAAATTTTGTGAAAAAACATGCTTATCTGAATGGGCCGGACCGGGCAAGGGCCTCAATATATGAATTTGACTGAGCCTGGTCTGGGTCTGGGCTTGGTGTTCTTGGACCTTGGCTGTGCCGGGCTAAGGGTTGGTGGGACAATGAAAAGCTATGGTATTCAGCCATGCGGTATATTTGCCTTCTTGTCCAGAGGAAACACTCAGGAATCGTGCATTTCTGGTAATGGAAAAGAACAATAGTCCTGTCATGCTACCGACCACGTTGCCCTACCAGTGCACTTTGAATATTGACATAGTGTACGTCTAGTTGCAACTGGTGGTTATTGATTTATTGACTCGTCAGGCGTGAGCGTCGGAAAGCTTGTGTCGCCATGTAGCACCTAATGACGGCGTTCCAAAGTAGTCAGAGCCAGTTTTGAGCAACTGGTCAACCAGTCACAAAGCAGACGAGTCGTCGGCCAGTCGACTGAAGCCCGATATACAGAATCCGAGGCCTGACATTACCCAGTGTCTGAAGCTTTTGTAGATTGTCATTGCACTGTATACGTCTATTGGCAATCCAACGTCTGAGAGAACGTTACTCAACGTCTGATATCCGGCATCAAGCATGCCAAGATCGTTAGCCAACGTTTGAAGTCTGTTATACATCGGAATCGTCATCCACGAAAATGGATCACATCAGCAGCCTTATCTCTGTGGGCAATCGGTGGTCCCTGCTGTTACGAGTGCGAAATTAATGGGCAAAGACTTAATATATAAATAGGAAATCTTATGCCGTTAAATAACTAAAGATAAACGATAAAGAACGATAGGTACGAACGATATATATATATTGCTTTTCTTTCTCAATCCTACCTCAGTCAATCGAGCCGCGATACACAAATTTACAGTACCCACGCGCCATACATTTATATGCCACCACTGACGGCGGTGACA